>APFE030741526.1:127753-156079 GCA_000404065.3 Pinus taeda
AAATATAAAATTTCAACCGAAAAAACCTAAAATAAAAGATTTCACAGGGCTCTGTCTCTATTTCTGAATTCAAGGACGAAGCTGTGACTTCAGAGTTGTGTATGGTACAGATAAGTTTCATTCATTCCCCTTTTTCCTTATGCGATAAGGAAATAGGACAAATTAATGACGAGGATATCAAAGTCCAACACAACATTATCACATATCTTATGGTGAGGGATTGAATTTAAAGAGGAGGATTGTTTTTAATGCAAGAAGTGACATTTCCGTTTTATTATTAGCCTTTTTATAAATATATGTGAGAGAGACACATAAATTAAATGGTAATTTATAAAATGATTATTTTTATAAATTAAATTAATTATATTTTTAATTATTTAATTAATTTAAATAATATTATAATAATTTAATGAATAATATTTTTCCTAGAGTATATTGAATATTTTTTAAAAATTTATTACTTTAAAATATTTTACATTATAAATTTCATAATATTTTGATTTTTTTTCACTTTAATCTAAAATTTAATAAACTATTTTCGGTCTATTCTTTGAGGTATTAATAAAGGTTAAATGTGTTTTAAAAATTTTTAGTGGGATATTGTTCTAAATTAATGTTTTTTTTTTAATATCAATATAATGTATTTTAAAATTTATATTTTATTAAATTTTTATAAAGATTAATATGTAAAAAAAAATTGAGTGTAAAACTTGAAAAGATTGTTTACATTTTTAGATATTTAAGAATTAATATTTTACATAATATTATTTTATTTAATAATTTCACTAGAAATATTCTATTTTTAAATTTTATTGAAACTCTCATATACTTAATACTTTTTTACTTATTTTATATTTTTTATAATTTAATTTTTTTTATGTGATATGCATAGAGTTTATATATATATCACAAACATATTTTGTGTTAAGTTTTTATATATTATTAATTAAATTTATTAAAGTTTATATATAACTATTAATATATTTTCACAATATATATTACAAATATGAATCATTATTATTCATATTAATTTAAGGTGATATGTTATTTTTACGATTTTTTATTTTATAAATTGTTCATAGTTTTATTAATTGAAAAAATTACAATATAATAAATTGAATTGAATAGATTTGTTATTTTTTTATTTAGCTAGCATTATGTTTTATTATTATTATTTATTTATTTAATGTTAAGATATTAAACATCTCCCCTTTACTGGACTATGAAGTGCCTCTAGGTGCAATAATTTAAATTAGTAATTTATTTTTCACAAATAGATATATTAGCAAGAAGGGTAAGAATAATTTTCCACAAATTCATTAAATTGAAATATATGTAAGAATAATTTTCCACGAATTTATTAAATTCAAATATATGTAGAGTAATGGTAAAACTTTTCATTTCATCTTCACATTTTTCTATATCAGTTATTCGTGGGTCTTTGAGATTATTTTTTTACATAGACATCTCAACCATTGTTTTGTTTAAGAGTCTAGTTCATTCTCTTATTCAAAGTAAGAATGATAACTGAATAATTTTGATGTGTTAAATACCAACAAATGTGTGAGTGTCTCATTAAAACAATCAATAACTTTTGGACAAATGTTTTACCCAAGGAAACATAATATTCCATATTATGTAACCCAAGCTAATTATGTCTAGATTCAGATATCAACATATGCATAGGTGAAACATCTCTATTATCAATGAACCCAAATTTTCCATGTTTTGATTTTGTTCAATAAATATGAAACACAGTGAGAACCTACTTCAAACATATGTCACAAATATCTTTCATAAAGAAGTTCAATAAACAAAGCTAATTACATATCAATGGATGCTATATTAATTTGTTCCTCTTGAAATCATTGAGTTAACTTATTTTGTTTAGTTAGAACAAGTCTACCAATAAATGAATACAAAATTGAACTTGAAATCTTGTTCCCATTTCATACACTTTTCATTCTTTTAATAACGTTGACATAATGTTGACAACGCCCAATCATCACATGTCCCCTAGATTGCCATAGGATTTGATGAATTTGAAGCACCTGTAACTTATCAATTTGAAATAAATCCATTAAAATTTTAAGCTCTTCGTGTATGTTTGTATATTTTTGTAACCAAGGATATACTTTCTTGGCAAACTTATCACTATAAGTGTTAAGAAAACTTTGAAGAATTTTCTATAACTAGTGCATTAGGATGTGTTACACCTTGAATGCATAAAAATGAATGGAAAAACCTTCCTAAATACCTCGCATTTATGAATCCCCATTTGACCCAAATTTCACCATTTTATATATTAATAAATCCATTTTAGACAATATTTTTGATGCGATTCATGCATTGATTCTGTAATATTGACATTAATTTTCGCATTCTAAACAAATTTTGTTACATACAACCCCCTTCCTACATCCATCATATATGTAATATATATAATAAGGTGTTATTCGATTGTTTTATCTATGCTTTCATCCACCAAAATACAATAAGAAGGGCCCGAGAAAAATTCTACCCTTAAATGCAACGTTGAATGAACAAACAGACTAAATGTAGATAAGGGGCAAGCTAAAACAAAAAAATTATACTTGAGGAAATAAGAAAGAAGATGTATAAATACATATTTTGGCTCTTTATTGGTCAAACATAAATAGCCACCTTGGTATCACGTGGCCCACTGGTGGGCTAGTTGCAGGTGTTAAGGATAATTGTTCAAAACCAGAAACGATCTCTTCAAGTTCAAGCGGGACTTATTCTTGGATTTCATTTGGAGTATCAGTCATCAACCTCCAAATTTAGTTATTCTTCTATAATAGCAGAACTGTTTAATTTTACCCAAAATATGCCAAACCTTCACTTTACCCACGGAATCAAAAAGGAAATAAAACTTCAGTTTAAAACCTTATCGCGTCCGTCATTCCACAAACCTTTGGCGCGTTAAACCTCCACCGTCGATCTCATTCTTCAATCTGACGGTTATCACTTTCCCCGCTTGCAAACTAGTCGGATGATCTCCACCATTGATCTTATTCCTCAATCTCACAGTTATCACTTTCCCCGTTCGCAAACTAGCTGGATGATCTCCACCATTGATCAATCCCACTTGATCCAATGGTTGATGCGTAATCTCGCGTGGATTCTTGCGTGATATTTAACGAGCCAAGAGCACGTGAGAAAAGTAGTTTTTCCGTGCTACGTGTCGCCCGCTAAGTGTAATCGCATGAAATTTCAAAATACAACTTACCACCCTGAGCCTGTGCGAGAAACAACTTCTACCTACGAAGACCACTTTTCTATTATGTTTAACTTCTGTGCATGGTGGCACGTGATGACCGTTAGATCTATTGGATCTATCGATCAGACAGTTCAAAGCTTTTCCTGGGTTTCTCGCGAATTTATCAGGTTTTCCTCATTCCGCCAAGGTTTTAGCGCTTCTGCCAAGTTTAATATGTCTCTAAGTTATATTCAGGATATCGCTAACTAAACTCTATGGTTTTGAAATAAATTCAAATTATTTAAATGTGCAGTATATGAAGATTTAAACACGATAACACAAGATTATACAAAACTCTAATTCTAAAGGCCAAACTGGAAATCAACAACACTTAGAAATATTTCGAAGGAACTTCAAACCTCCAGGATTGACCATTCATGCACAAAATACACAGAGACAGAGAGATTCCAATTTTTGCAATACAATCCTCCACAACCAAATCGCATTACACTAGTTCAAAACTTACATAAATACCTATACATACAACAACCATATCCTAAATCAAAGGATCGAAACTGCCTAATAACTAATCTGCATGATATTCTCCTCAAGAATCTCAACTAAGCCTAACTACTTGAATTTATTACAAGATAATTCAAATCCCTGTATTCTAGCTCAAATCCTATCTAGAAAGCTTTGTAAATGACAGCCAAAGGATCCCACTCCTTTGCTTGTAATTTTTTTTTTTTTTTTTTTTTTTTGTATTTTTGGAATAAAATTCGAAGCCTTTTATCTTCAAGCCTCATGCTCTTGCATCAGACTCCCGAGGACAAAATTCTTCATGGGCTCCTGTTCATGAGCTCTTCTATAGAACCACCCAACTTCTGTAGCATGGCATTTGTCATCCAAGTAGCATCAACAATTGGTTAATCTTTCCACTTGATCAAATACTGAAAATACTCTTGTCCTCTTGTCTTCTTGAACACTCTCTTGTCTAAAATATTTTCTGGCTGGAATGCCTTTTTTGTAGGTAATTGTTTCACCCAATCAACCTCTTGTTCTTCCTTATCTTCTGTTGTATCCTCTGCATTTCCACCTTCATACCTGTACAAATCAACGACATTGAAAATTGGATATATTCCAATATCACGGGGTAATTCTATTTCATAAGAATTTTCAGAAAATTTCCTCAAGACTCTGCATGGTCCAATTTTCTTAAATTTTAACTTTTTATACTCCCTTTTTGGAAATATTTCCTTCCTCAGGTGTGCTAAAACCAAATCTCCAACCTCAAAGTTAACTTCCCTCTTCTTCAAATCCGCTTTGCTCTTGTACTTTATGTTGCTATCCTGTAACTGTTTTTTTACCTGTTCATGTATTGCTTGAACCTTTGAAGCAAAATCTTCTCCTTCAGCACTTCTCATTTCATCCTTTCCCAAGTCTCTTAATTCAGACACTCCTCTTGGGTGCATTCCATAAACTATATGGAATAGAATCTGCTCTGTACTTCTGTTAGGAGAATCGTTATAATCATATTCAGCCTGTGCCAAAATTTGATCCCATTATTTTGGATGTTCACTTGCAAGACTTCTCAGAAGATTACCCAAGCTTCTGTTTACAACTTCAGTCTATCCATTAGTATGAGGATGATAAGCTCAACTAAAACTCAGTTTAGTACCAAGTCTTTTCCTCAAGGTCCTCCAGAAATGACCAACAAATCTAGTGTCCCTGTCTGAAACAATGCTCTTAAGTAACCCATGCAACCTTACAATCTCCTTAAAAAACAGATTAGCAATGTGAGTAGCATCACTGGTTTTATAACATGGAATAAAATGTGCCATTTTAGAAAATCTGTCAACTACAACATAAATTGAATCATTTCCTCTTTGAGTTTTTGGTAAACCCAAAACAAAGTCCATACTTACCATATCCTAAGGTCTATCTGGAATAGGTAATGGAACATACAAACCTGTGTTTTGACTCCTTCCCTTTGCATACTGATAGACTTTAAAAATTTTCACATACTTCTCCATTTCAGATCTCATCTTCAGCCAGAAATAAAATCAACTCACTTGCTCATAAGTCTTGTCTGCATCAAAATGTCCTCCAAGTCCACCACTATGTTTCTCCTTGATTAAATTTTTCCTCATAGAGCAATTTGGTATGCGCAACTAATTTCTTTTAAACAATAATCCTTCTTGCAAGAAAAAATCCAGCCACTTACTTCTGTGTAACAAAACAAGAGTTTTACAAGCTTCAAATGCCTCTTTAAAATCTAGAACTTTCTCATATAATTCCTTAAGAAAATCAAAACCCAGCACTTGAATTTGACTTTCTTGAACTAAGATATTTTTTCTACTTAAGGCATCTGCTACTTTGTTTGATTGGCCATTTATATGCTTCAATACAAAATTAAAAATTTGAAGATATTCTACCCATTTTGCATGTTTCTGACTAAGCTTTGGCTGTCGCATAATGTACTGTTATGCATGATTGTTTGAATAAAGTATAGACTCCTTAGACATCAAGTAATGTCTCCACCTCTTCAATGACTGTAAAACTGCATAAAATTCCTTATCATAAGAAGAATATTTCTTCTTTGATTCATTCATCTTTTCACTGAAATAAGCTACAGGTCTGTCCTCCTGACATAAAACACTACCAATAACTTCTCCACTAGCATCACATTTCACTTGAAAAGGTTTATTAAAATCAGGCAAAATTAAAATATGTTTCTCAGTGATCTTTCTTTTCAATAGCTGGAAGTTCTTTTCTACTTCAACATTCCATTTAAATGATTGTTTATCCTTCTTTATAGTGTCAATAATAGAAGCATTGATCTTACTAAAATTCCTTATGAATTTTCTATAAAAACTAGCAAGACCATGAAAAATTCTTACCTCAAAAACACTTTTTGGTGAAGGCCACTCTATAATTGCCTTAATCTTCTCTAGATCCATCTTTAATCCATCAACGGAAACAACAAAGCCCAAATATATCAACTCTTCCGTCATGAATGAACATTTCTTTAAATTTAGCAGCAACTTTTCTTGTTGCATCTTTTGTAATACATAATTCAGATGTCTCATATGTTCCTCTTTAGATCTACTGTAAAACAATATATCATCCATATATACTATTACAAATTTACCAATAAATTCTTTCAACACTTCATTCATAACCCTCATAAATGTACTAGGAGCATTTGACAACCCAAAAGGCATTACCATCCATTCATATAGTCCTTCATTTGTTTTAAAAGCAGTTTTTCCTTTCATCTCCTTTCTAATTCTTATTTGAAGATAACCACTTTTTAAATCCAACTTTGTAAAATATCTTGCTCCACTTAAACAATCCATCAAATCTTCAATTCTAGGAAAAGGAAATCTATACCTGATTGTTATTTTGTTGATACTCTTGAATTAGTGCACATTCTCTAGCCTCGATCTTTCTTTGGACTTAACACTGTTGGCACTGCACAAGGACTCAAACTTTCTCTAATGAGTCCTTTATCTAACAGTTCCTGAACCTATTTTATGATTTGTTCATTTTCTGTGGGAGTCATCCTATAAGCTGCTTTATTTGGAAGATTTTCCCCTGGAATCAAATCTATATGATGACCGATTTTTCTAATGGGTGGTAACTCATTAGGCAAATCATCTACAATGATATCACAATAATTATACAACATCTCTTGAATTTCAATTGGAAAATCAGAAAATTTAGTGGAAATAATTATTACCTTGGGTTTGCAAATCAATGCAAAATTTACCTCATCCTCTTCAATCTGCTACAAATATTCTTTTCCACTCAGCAATAGAGCCTTTGGATCAGATTTTCTTGATGCATCTTCTTCTTCCATAGGCAGCCATGTATGATTGATACCATCTTTACCAAACTTGTATGTGTTCTTTTTCCCATCATGCATAACTCCTCTGTCATACTACCAAGGTCTTCCCAACAATATGTGACACACATCCATAGACATCACATCACACAAAATTTTGTCTTTGTATTTCCCCAACTGCAACTCCACTTCACACTGTTCATTCACTAACAACTGATGTCCTTTTTGAAGCCATGACACCTTGTAAGGTGTTGGATGTTTCTTTGTCTTTAATTTCAACTTCTCCACCACTTCTATAGAGACCAAATTATCAGTACTGCCACTATCAGTTATCATTTGGCAGCATTTTCCTTCCACCTTGCACACAACCCTGAACAAAATCTTTCTCTATGCTGGTTCAACAACTTCCTTTGTTGGCTTTAAAAAAACTTTGTTAACTACCAAAGATTCCCCTTTCTCTGGTACATTTTCTTCTTCTGGCACTTTTTTTACTTTCTTTTCATTCTGAGTAACAAATACATTTCTTTGATTTGTTCCTGTATTTTCTGGGCACTCATAGGCTCTGTGTCCTAGCTTATTACATCTATAACATCTGATTTCTCTTCCTTTGCCCCTTCCTCCTCTTCCTTTGAAAAAATTCATTTGCCACTTGCATCACCTTCTGTGGGTGTATGCTAACTCGAGTTGCTACTAGCTCCATCTCTAGGTGTTCTAGACCTTCCTCTACCACCTTGACTTCCCCTTCCTTAGAAAGTACCTCTACTTCTGGTAGATTGCTTCCTCATGAGTTTTTCTTCAGCCATCAATACAATCTGATAGGCCTCTTCTACAGTTTTAGGAGACATCACACTTATCTCATCTTGGATCTCCATTATGAGACCATTTATATATCTTGCAACCTTCTCATCTGTATCTTGAACTTGTCCAGCTCGTATGCTTACTTTGTAAAATTCCTTTGTGTATTCTTTCATTGTCAAATACCTTTGTCTAAGATTTTGCATCTGTCTATATAATGAAATTTGATAATCACTTGGCAAAAACTTACCTCTCAACTTTGCCACGATTCTGTTCCAATTTTTAATTGGCTTCTTACAAAGTCTCATTCTTTTTGCCTGCACTCCATCCCACCAAAGTGCTGCATGTCCTTTCAATTTTGTGACAGCAAATTTCACTCTCTTTCCTTCTTCCATTTCTTCATAATCAAAAAATTTATCCATGTCATTAATCCAGTCTATCAACTCCTCACGGTTTAAATCTCGTGTATAAACTGAACCCTCAATTCTGGGTTTAGATGTGGATCCCAACACTGATTTAAAGAATCTCATTTCAAGAGTAAATTCTGTAGGTTCCTCTTCTTCTACAGCTTCAACTTTAGGCTCATTGACATCTCCATCTCTTTGATTTCCCTTTTCCACTACTTCTAGTCTAGCTTGAATCTGTTGCATAGCTTCCATCACTTCGGCATTTGCAACTGGTCTTCCTCTTCTTCGACCACCACCACATCTTCCTCCAACTCTAAAAGTCATGTTGGGTTTCTTTCTCTGATATTTGAGATCTTGTTTAGTGTCAATAATGGTGGGCTGGTTGTAGATGTTAAGGATAATCGTTCAAAACTAGAAACAATCTCTTCAAGTTCAGGCTGGACTTCTTCTTGGGTTTCCTTTGGAGTATCAGTCATCAACCTTAAAATTTAGTTATTCTTCTATAATAGCAGAACTGGATAATTTTACTCGAAATATTGCAAACCTTCACTTTACCCAGGGAATCAAAAAGGAAATAAGATTTCAATTTAAAACCTTATCGCGTTCGTCATCCCACAAACCTTTGGTGCGTTAAACCTCCGTCGTCGATCTCATTCCTCAATCCAACGGTTGTCGCTTTCCCCGCTCGCAAACTAGCTAGATGATCTCCACTGTTGATCAATCTTGCGTGATCCAATGGTTGACGCGTAATCTCGCGTGGATTCTTGTGCGATGTCTAATGAGATGAGAGCACATGAGAAAAGTTGTTTTCCCATGCTACGTGTTGGCCGCTAAGTGTAATCATGTGAAATTTCATAATACAATTTACCACATTCAGACCACGCGAGAAACAACTTCCACCTACGAAGACCGCTTTTCTATTTTGTTTAACTTCTATGCTTGTTGGCATGCGATGACCATTAGATATATTGGATCTATTGATCAAACGATTCAGATATTTTCCTGGTTCTCTTGCAATTTATCAGGTTTTCCTCATTCCGCCAAGGTTTTAGCGCTTCCACCAAGTTTAATCTGTCTCTAAGTTATATTCAGGATATCGCTAACTAAACTCTGTGGTTTTGAAATACATTCAAATTATTTAAATGCACACTATATGAAGATTTAAACGCGATAACCCAAGATTATACAAAACTCTAATTCTAAAGTCCGAACTGGAAATCAACAACACACAAATATTCTGGAGGAACTTCAAACCTCCAGGATTGACCATTCATGCATAGAATACATAGAGACATAGAGAGATTCCAATTTTTGCAATACAATCCTCCACAGCCAAATCTCATTACACTATTTCAAAACTTACATAAATACCTATACATACAACAACCAGATCCTAAATCAAAGGATCGAAACTGCCTAACCCTAGATATTAACTAATTTGCATGATATTATCCTCAAGAATCTCAACTAAGCCTAACTACTTGAATTTATTACAAGATAATTCAAATACTTGTATTCTAGCTCAAATCCTATCTAGAAAGCTTTGTAAAATGACAGCTAAAGGATCCCACTCCTTTGCTTGTAAACTTTTTTGCATTTTTGGAATAAAATTCGAAGCCTTTTGTCTTCAAGCCTGATGCTCCCGCATTAGAATCCTGAGGACAAAATTCTTCATGGGCTCCTGTCCATGAGCTCTTCTACAAAACTGCCCAACTTTTGTAGCATGGCATCTATCATCCAGGTAGCATCAACAATTGGTTGATCTTTCCACTTTATCAAACACTGAAAATACTCCTGTCCTCTTGTCTTCTTGAACACTCTCTTGTCTAAATTTTTTTTTGGTTGCGATGCCTTTGCTATAGGTAACTGTTTCACCCATTCAACCTCTTGTTCTTCCTTATCTTTTGTTGTATCCTCTGCATTTCCACCTTCATACCTGTACAAATCAACAACATTGAAAATTGGAGATATTCCAATATGAGGGGGTAATTCAATTTTATAAGCATTTGCAGAAAATTTCTTCAAGACTCTGCATGGTCCAATTTTCTTAAATTTTAACTTGTTATACTCCCTTTTTGGAAATATTTCCTTCCTCAGCTGTGCTAAAACCAAATCTACAACCTCAAAGTTAAATTCTCTCTTCTTCAAATCTGCTCTGCTCTTGTACTTTATGTTTCTATCCTGTAACTGTTGTTTTACCTGTTCATGTATTGCTTGAATCTCTGAAGCAAAATCTTCTCCTTCAGAACTTCTCATTTTAGCTTTTCCCAAGTCTCTTAATTCAAACACTCCTCTTGGGTGCATTCCATAAACTATATGGAATGGACTCTGCCCTGTACTCCTTTTAGGAGAATCGTTATAAGCATCTTCAGCCTGTGCCAAAATTTGATCCCACTGTTTTGAATGTTCACCTGCAAGACTTCTCAGAAGATTACCCAAGCTTATGTTTATAACTTCAGTCAGTCCATCAGTATGAGGATGATAAGCTCAACTGAAACTCATTTTAGTACCAAATTTCTTCCATAAGGTCCTCCAGAAATGACCAACAAATTTGGTGTGCCTATTTGAAACAATGCTCTTAGGTAACCCATGCAACCTTACAATCTCCTTAAAAAATAGATTAGCAATGTGAGTAGCATCACTGGTTTTATGACATGGAATAAAATGCCATTTTAGAAAATCTGTCAATTACAACATAAATTGAATCATTTCCTCTTTAAGTTTTCGGTAAACCCAAAACAAAGTTCATACTTACATATCCCAAGGTCTATCTGGAATAGGTAATGGAACATACAAACCCGTGTTTTGGCTCCTTCCCTTTGCATACTGATAGACTTTACAATTTTTCACATACTTCTCCACTTCAGATCTCATCTTCGGCCAGAAATAAAACCAACTCACCTGCTCATAAGTCTTGTCTGCACCAAAATGTCCTCCAAGTCCACCACTATGTTTCTTCTTAATTAAATTTTCCCTCATAGAGCAATTTGGTATGCACAACTGATTTCTTTTAAACAACATTCCTTCTTGCAAGAAAAATTCCAGCCACTTACTTCTATCTAACAAAACAATATTTTTACAAGCTTCAAATGCCTCTTTAAAATCTAAATCTTTCTCCTATAATTCCTTAAGAAAATCAAAACCCAACACTTGAATTTGACTTTCTTGGACTAAGAGATTTTTTCTGCTTAAGGCATCTGCTACTTTGTTTGACTGGCCATTTATATGCTTCAATACAAAATTAAAACTTTGAAGATATTCTACCTATTTTGCATGTTTTCGACTAAGCTTTGGGTGTTACATAATGTACTATAATGCATGATTGTCTGAATAAATTATAAACTCCTTAGACATCAAGTAATGTCTCCACTTCTTCAATGATTGTACAACTGCATAAAATTCCTTATCATAAGAAGAATATTTCTTCTTTGATTCATTCAGATTTTCACTGAAATAAGCTACAAGTCTGTCCTCTTGACTTAAAACACCGCCAATAGCTTCTCCACTAGCATCACATTTCACTTGAAAAGGTTTATTAAAATCAGGCAAAATTAAAATAAGTTTCTCAGTGATCTTTCTTTTCAACAACTTGAAGTTATTTTCTGCTTCAACAGTCCATTTAAATGGTTGTTTATCCTTCTTTATAGTGTCAATAATAGAAGCATTGATCTTACTAAAATTCCTTATGAATTTTCTATAAAAACTAGCAAGACCATTAAAACTTCTTAACTCAAAAACACTTTTTGTTGAATGCCACTCTATAATTTCCTTAATCTTCTTTGGATCCATCTTTAGTCCATCAACATAAACAACAAAGCCCAAATATACCAACTCTTCCTTCATGAATGATCATTTCTTTAAATTTAGCAGCAACTTTTCTTGTTGCAGCTTTTGTAAGACATAATTCAAATGTCTCATGTGTTCCTCTTTAGATCTGCTTAAACTAATATATCATCCAAATATACTATTACAAATTTACAGATGAATTCTTTCAACACTTCATTCATAAGCCTCATTAATGTACTAGGATAATTTGATAACCCAAAAGGCATTACCATCCATTCATACAGTCCTTCATCTGTTTTAAAAGCAGTTTTCCATTCATCTCCTTCTCTAATTCTTATTTGATGATAACCACTTTTTAAATCCAGCTTTGTAAAATATCTTTCTACACTTAAATAATTCATCAAATCTTCAATTCTAGGTAAAGGAAATCTATACATGATTGTTATTTTGTTGATTTCTCTTGAATCAGTGCACATTCTCCAGCCTCCATCTTTCTTTGGACTCAACACTGTTGTCACTGCACAAGTTCTCAAGCTTTCTCTAATCAATCCTTTATCTAACAGTTCCTAAACCTGTTTTTTTTTATTTCTTCATTTTATGTGGGAGTCTCATGTGGTATACCCATATTTTTTCTCATATGTGTATACAATATTCACACAATGTTAAAACATGGGACAAGGGTGTTGAAAATATGTTGGCATTGATGTCAAAGGAGTGGCACAACTCAGGTGTTTCCAAGCAAATTGGTGGAGTATATTGATCAAGGAGTAGAGAATTTGGAGCCATTTTTAGTATGAAAGATAAAATCATAAGCTTTTGGAAACTACTCATATGGATAATGCTCGAAAAGAGATTTCTAATGTTGTATTGAAGTCTGAAAAATGCTTCCTTAATCAAAATATATTGTTAGTCAAAGTTTTGAGGACAAAATTCAAAATTTTACCCCTAGCACAATGAGCGTATAAGTGACAAGGAAGCCACATAGGCATGCATGAGGACAAATGAAAATCTTGGGAAGGAAGGAAGAGGTCCCTGCCTGGGACACATCACCTCGACATTTTCTCCCTAGTGGGATTCGAGGGAGACTATAAGTTTAAATCGCAGTGACGACCGCAGTGGGGTGACTAAACAGATAACATTAGCAGTGGAGGAAGGGTTGATGGGCACAATTCAATAAGTGTGGGGACCCCATGAAAATTTCACCCTGACCATTCATCACTAGTAGGATCTATGTGAGACTACATTGAAAGTTACAAGGACAAGTGAAGTGAGGTGACTAAACAAGCAATGTGGTTGAGTGCACTAGTGATTTGCAAGAGTTGGTGAGTCGGGAGACCGCACTTGACACATCAGCCCAACAAGTTCTCCTTGGTGGTATCCATAACACATCCAAGTTTTATTCTTGAGGATATGAGACTGGGAAAGCATGAAAATTCCCTTTGTTTGCTACAAATACTTCTTGTCCTAGCTCAGAGCTAATTAGCAATGTTTTTCACATTTTGGGCCAAATTTTTAATAAAGAAAATCATGAAAAAACATAAGTACAGGACCCCCTTCTATCATACAATGACATGAAATTTGACCACATGGACAAACTGAAGTAGGAAACATGGTGTTATTTGATTGGATAATAGAGATGACATGGAGCCATGATGGCAGATGATGTCAGCATGATGTGGACTAATAAGGATGTGACATATGACATGTATATTTGACATTTTTTGTGGCAAAGTGGGCGAAAATCATATGAAACATGGCACCTATCAGCAAGTGACACATAGCAGACAAAATGGCATTGATGTAACCTTGGTTCTCGGAAGTCCAAGGACCCCAATGATTTTTTAATGAGTTGCATGTTTTATATCTAAGGTGACAAAGTGTTGGGACACAATAACATCTAGGTGGCACATAGAGTTGGAGTGGCAGACCAATCAATGTCGAGTAAGTGGAAGCGAGGGTGGCCCCGTAGGGACACATCACCTTGACGAAATGATCCTGAAAGTTTTAAGGGTGCACAAGTTTTAAACATCGGGGTAACAGGTGTTAGGATAGGAATATTGGTGGTAGGAAACGGTTTTGGCAATTAACAAAATCTCCTCTAGGACTTGATTTTGTGAGATGGGCGCTGAAAAAATACATGAATGGGTTGGCATTTGTGTTTTAACAAAGGTCTTAAGTTGCAAGGGTTTAAACAAACTGCCTATGAGTATATTGTAATAAACAAGTCGATAGTTATATTTGGTGGAATATTTGGAAGTCATGCCAAAACTAGCAATGAACATGAATGATTTGGAAGCTTGGTTAGCGACATGGGTATATTTGGAAATTTATTTGGCATTTTTGCTAAATTTGGGAATTTTCTAGATTTAGAACTGTAGCTAAACCAATTAATAAATCTTGTAACTCACCAGAATTGAGAAAATTAGAAGTTTAACTCAAATTTTCTCATAGATATAGCAAAGAAGAGTTTGAACACTAATTGAACACATCAAGAAGACTTAACAAAAAGTGAAAAACATGAATATAATGAGATCAAAACCTCTTTTAAGTGAAAATTAAGAGTTGAACTTAACTAAAGTTATAAATCTAAAAATATTAGCTCTAACTCTTTATAAGAAGAATTAAATTAGCAAGAATGTTGTTGATGCTGTTGGTTTTCTTGGTGTGTGATGGAATAATGATCAGAGATTGTTGAAGGTTATTTTGTGGTGATTAGGTGTGTGGTTGAGGATAGATTTATTTGTTTTATGAAAGTGAGTGGCCTTCATGATTTGATTTTGAAAATTGTATGAAACATTAATCAAGGAGTTTAAGTAAGTGGCAACATGCATTTCAAGGGTTGTAGTTCCTTCCAGTAGTGGATGGTAAATAATCAAAGGTAGTAGCTCCTTCCAGTAGTGGTTGGTAAACAATCATGGGTTGTAGCTCCTTCTAGTAGTGGCAATTAAAAAATCACAAGTAGTATCTCCTTTTGTATTGGTTGGTAAACAATAAGGGGTAGTATCTCCTTTAAGTAGCAAATGATAAAATCATGGGTTGGAGTTTCTTTCAATGTTATTTGAAAACTAGGGGTAGTAGCTCCTTTCAATATTAGCTGATAAAATAGGGATGGGTAGCTTCCTTCTAATTGGAGCCAAAGAATTTTGTAAAAACACGTTGAAGCTTGCATTTGTGAAATTAATTGAAGAAAGGATTGAATAATCTATGTTTAATATTTGCTTCTTATGTTGCTTCTTGTGATCCTTATATGAATGGTCTTTTGAAGTGTTTATTAGTGTTCAAGTATTCTTTACATTGTGAAAGAAAGTTTTTAAAATTATCGCAATATTGATTCACCCTCCCCCCTTTCTGTATTGTCTCAGTTTCTAACAATTGGTATCAGAGTCTGGTTACTTCCAATATGTTTAATAACTAGAAGAAAGATTAGGGACTATGGAAAACTAGGAAGGAGGATTCACCAATAGGGAACATGTGTTCAATGAAATGAATTATGTGTTTTGGAAAGTAAGGATGAAAATCTATATTCAATCTCTTGGTGCTAATGTATGGGATGTAGTGGAAAAATAATATCAAAGGCCTAAAGCCCTGATTACTAGATATTAGAAGATGGAATTTACATGTGATGCTAAATCTATGAATGCTCTACTAGCTAGCCTACCTAAATATGAACTAGTCAAGGTTATGAATTGCACTACTACAAAAGCAATATGTGACAAGATGAGTAGCTACTATGAAGGCGATAACAAGGTAAGGAAAGCCAAACTTTTAGACTTTAGAATTCAATTTCAGTCTTTGAAGATGCATGATGATGGAGATATTGCTAAATAATTTCTTAGAGATGATGAAATTGTGAATACGATAAGAGGTCTTGATGAAGATTTAAAAGAGCCAGTAATAGTTCAAAAGGTGTTGAGATCTCTCACTAAGATATTTAATTCTAAAGTATCAGCGATTGAGGAGATGATAGATCTCAAATATCTCACTTTGGATCAACTCCTTGGCACTCTTACTGCCTATTAAATGAGGATTTCTAATGGAAAGTCTACAACAAATGAATCATCCTTCAAAGTAGACATGAATCCCAAGGAAGAAAAAAATGGCTCATGTTGTGAATCAGATGAAGAGGAAGCTAAATTCGTGAGAAAGCTCAAGAGAGGCCCAAGAAAGTACAAAGGTAAGCTACCTTCTGAGTGATTTAATTGTGGTAAAGTAGGTCACTATGCTTCTAAGTGACCATAAAGAAAGAAGAATGAATATGATCCCTAAGAGAAGTTTAGAAAAGTGAAAAAGGCCAAAAATAAGTTTAAGAATAAAAGCTTCCACACCTAAGACTGCAACACCTCTGAAAGTGAAGACAATTAATCTTTAGATGAGGACAAAGCCTATGAAAGCTTAATAGAATTTAGACTCATGGCCATATAAAATATGGAAGTAGAAGTTGTTGAATCTAATGGAGAAGAGGCTAAAGTTGACTTGGAAGGAGAGCTAATCAGTGTTCTTGAAGAAATTCAAAGGTTTAGAAAGAAAACTAAAACACAAAAGGAATTGTTGGTCAAGGACAAAATTGAAGCTATAAAACCTTTGCTCTGACAAATTAAAGAAGGTAATATGATCTAAGAAACCTTGAAAGAGAAACTCAATGAGAAGAATCAAGCATTTGAAAGGCTTGGAGGAGAAATTATTTCTTTGAGGAAAGAGCTTGAAAAAGTTAAAACTCAGCTAAGCTTTAATGGAAATTTTGGAAAAGGGATTGAAAGTTTGAATGAACTTCTTGAAGCTCAAAGAGTTTCTAATAACAACACATGTCTTGGATTTGAGGCTGAGTCAATCTCAACGAATGATATAATGGGAAAGAAAGCCATTACTTTTGTGCAAGCAATAAAAAATGTAGACAATGCAACAACCAAAAATTACCAACTCGGCAATAGAGAGAAAAGGAGAGCATGTAGTCTAATTTGCAGGAACAAGAAGATCAAAAGTTGTAAAATAGGAGCAATTTGACTTAGAAAAAGTATAATAATGTTGGAGAGGCAAATCAAATTCCTCAACATAGAGGTATAGGTCTCAAAAAATCTTGAATTTCTCAAAGAGCAGCTCAATGAATCTCCAGAAATTGTTTTTCTCCCAGGTATAAGGATATCTTTCCTGGATATTGTTTTACCCATACTAATTATAGGAATAAGGTAACAAGTTGCATGGTGAATCTATCATTTTGAAAACTTAGGACATGAAGAGGAAATTACTAGCCTAATAACCATATTTTCAGGAAAAGGATGAGCAGACCTAGGCATAGCAATTCATTTTCTCCACTGAGTAACTTGTTGAAAATAGCAACAAGAAATGATAAAAATAGAATCCAGAATATTCCAATTTTAATTTGTCCTTGAATTAAGATTGTGAATTAAATTCGAATTTAGTATTACTGGCTGCTTGAAAAATAATTAATTAATTCATCTTGGGTTAATTAGTTGGAGAAATTCAAGTTAGAAGTCTTTCTGAAGTCATGCAACAATTATCCATTAAATTAAGGAGATTATCCTTTAATTAAGGAGATAAGATTGAGTTGTAATTAGTTAGCTCAGTTAACTGAGTTAAGTCTAGTTAAATTAGTTCCAAACTATTTGAGGAACTAATTGTGAGTTCAGTCAGTTAATGCATGCATGCATCCAACTAGTGTACTCTAGATAACTGAAGATTCTCTCATCAATAACTCATGCATGTCTATTATGAGAAAGACCCAGTTGAGATTAAAGATAGGGAGAGTGTACTATCAGTTGCATGTTTTCTCCTATAAAGGAAACTCATGCATGCAGAAGGATTAATGCACAAGAGGATTGTGAAGTTTTATAGGGTGTGAGATCAATGTGAGTGATCAGTGTTACACTTGGTAATAGTAGGATCACCCAGGAGAAACTGTGCAAGGAAATAGGAGGCTTGGAGGGCAGAGGAGAAGGTTTGTGAGAAGCCTTGTGTGCCTGTGAGCATCCAGGAGAATTTTACTAAGAGCTGGCTAGCTGTGAGAGCTAAGACCTTTGTGTAATTCTGAGATATTTCCACCTTATATGATAATACAGATAGTGGGGTTTTTAGCTAAGGCTTTCCCCTGAGTATCTTCTGTGTTTCATGTGCATTGATTCTTCACTGTTATATGTGTTCCTCTTGATCTTGCTAAAATATTTTAAGCTTCCACTAATTGCTTGTAGAAGTAGATTGAAGTATTTTTCTTTAGCTATATTTCATTATTAGGTTGATCTACAGTCAGATTTTCTACATGGTCTTAGAGCAAGATTTGTAGAGAATTTGCAGAATTTCTACATGGTATTAAAGCTAGTTGTCTATAGAGAAATTTCTACATGGTATCGGAGCAAAGGTTATCGGAGCTATGAACAGTATACTAAGAAGAGAATTCGAAGTTGAAGTTCGGGGTTGCAGGTGCAAATCGAATTCTTATCATACTTCAAGTTTGGCCCATGGCGTTCTATGGCTTGAGACTCGAGTATGCCTTGGATGGAAGCTCGAATTACATAGCATGGAAAGATCGCATGGAGGCTGTATTAGAAGACAACGGCTTGAAGATTTAATTGAATGAGAAATCCCAAAGCTAGGTTCAACTAATGCACAAGAGTTGGCTAAATGGAAGAAGTGTGTGGCGAGGATGAGACAGATCATCCTTGAGGGAGTTCGAGACCATATTGTCTTGAGTCTGCATGGGAAGGATACTCCATATTCAATGTGGAAGACATTGAAGGACCTCTACCAGAACAATAGCGACCAAAGGAAATTGGTGCTCAAGGATAAGCTTCGAAGAATTAAGATGGAGAACGGTGATACTATTTCCACATATCTGAACAAGCTCACCACCTGTAGAGATGAGCTTGGAAGTGTGGGTATAACTACTATTGATGATGATACGGTGAGCCTCGCTCTCCTTAGCCTTCCAAAGAGCTATCATATCTACCAGGACTCTGTGAATGGAAGGGAGAAACTGCTAGATTGGGAGCGATTGTGGATACGGTGAGCCTCGCTCTCCTTAGCCTTCCAAAGAGCTATCATATCTACCAGGACTCTATGAATGGAAGGGAGAAACTGCTAGATTGGGAGCGATTGTGGTCGGATCTCATGCAGGAGGACATTAGGAGGAGCACATGAGATGGTTCTTCATCCAAGGTTGATGATGAAGAAAATATGGCCTTAGCAAGTAAGGGAAGGAAAGGGAAGGAGAAGGATTCTCATTCCAAATCAAATTCTTTAGGGAAGAAGGTTGACAAGTCTAAAGTGAGATGCTTTAATTGTCACGAGATGGGTCATTATGCGACTAATTGCCCATTGAAGAAGTCCAAGAAGGGATCTTCGGTAGGATTGGAAGGTAAGGCATTAGACTCTCAATTTGAGATGGATTTTATTCTCATCACATGCATGTTGTCATCGATGATGGGTTGTGGTTGGTATCTTGACAGTGGAGCCTCATTCCACATGACTGGTGATAAAAGTTTATTTAGTACCTTGGAGGAGAAAGACCTCAAGATTCACATAGAGATGGGTAACGATGAAAGGTATAGTGTTTCAGGAGTAGGCACAGTTTCTTTTCAAAGGGAGCATGGAGCTCTTATCACCTTGATAGATGTTATGTATGTGCTTGGACTGAAGAATAATTTGGTATCGATCACGATTTTAGAGGAAAAAGGCTACGATGTTGTGTTTAGTAAGGGAAAGGTTTTCCTTTGATAAATCACCATGAGACAGGTGAAACAGATCAGTTCACAAGTCAAGAACCTATATGCTCTTGAGGTTCAAGATGCATGCAAAGCCTTGAGGAGTAAGGAAAATGTTAGAGAATTGGTGGTTGAGAGGGAGAGTAAATTACCTCTCAACATGCAGCGCTAGAAGAAGTCTTATAAAATTGTGGAGGAGCCACAACTAGAGTCAGTAGAGGGATCACATGCAACCATACCTCCAGGTGTGAGGTTGGGTGATGTGAAGTGATAGTCTCAAGAAGGCTGAAATTGGGCAAGGTCCATTGAGAGGTTTTATCTCATGGATCATACCTTGCTATGGGAGCCCAAAGTACATAGTAGCGGGAAGAATCAGTGGGATTGATGCAGTCAGAGATCAAAAGTGACAGAGGCTAGAGTAGTCAAATACTGAAGAGCGTAGAGAAGGATTGAAAACAGTGCAGAAAAGCTGAGTCAATACAAGCACAGAGTTTTCAATTGATAGAGGCAATAGCATTCAGAGACTTTGATGACAAACTTATCATTCTGATTCAGGTTGGATTTTTTTTTTTTTTTTTTTTTTTTTTTTTTTTTTTTTTTTGGAGTTGCTGGAGTAACAACACTTGAGAGAAGTGTTGCATGTAGAACATTCCAAAGGTTTAGTATCGGGATCGAGTTGAATTCCATTCTTGTTGAGAGGGAGTGTTGAAAATAGAAACAAGAAATGATAAAAATAGAATCCAGAATATTCCAATTTTAATTTGTCCTTGAATTAAGATTGTGAATTAAATTCAAATTTAGTCTCACCAGTTGCTTGAAAAATAATTAATTAATTCATCTTGAGTTAATTAGTTGGATAAATTGAAGTTAGAAGTCTTTCTGAAGTCATGCAATAGTTATCCCTTAAATTAAGGAGATTATCCCTTAATTAAGGAGATAAGATTGATTTGTATTTGAGTTTTAATTAGTTAGCTCAGTTAACTAAGTTAAGTCTATTTAAATTAATTACAAACTATTTGAGGAACTAATTGTGAGTTCAGTCAGTTAATTCTTGCATGCATCCAAATAGTGTACTCCAGATAACTGAAGATTCTCTCATCGATAACTCATGCATGTCTATTATGAGAAAGACCCAGTTGAGATTAAAGACAAGGACAATGCACTATCAGTTGCATGTTTTCTCCTATAAAGGAAACTCATGCATGTAGAAGGATTAATGCACAGAAGGATTGCACAGTTTTACAGGGTGTGTGATAAGTGTGAGTGATCAATGTTACACTTGGTAATAGTAGGATCACCTAGGAGAAACTGCACAAGGAAATAAGAGGCTTGGAGGGTAGAGGAGAAGGTTTGTGAGAAGCCTTGTGTGCCTATGAGCATCCAGGAGAATTGTACTGAGAGCTGGCTAGCTGTGAGAGCTAAGGCCTTTGTGTAATTCTGAGATATTTTCACCTTGTATAATAATACAGATAGTGGGGTTTTTAGCTGAGGCTTTCCCCTGAGTATCTTCTGTGTTTCATGTGCATTGATTCTTCTCTGTTATATGTGTTCCGCTTGATCTTGATCAATTCTTTTAAGCTTCCGCTAATTGCTTGTAGAAGTAGATTGAAGTATTTTGCTTTAGCTATATTGCATTATCAGGTTGATCTATAGTTAGATTTTCTACAAGGTCTTAGAGCGAGATTTGTAGAGAATTTGTAGAATTTCTACATAACTTGTTTCAATGCTACACTTGTCAAAACTATGGACACAAAGTAGATAATTGCAGAATTAAAGACAAAAGGCCTAATCCAGAAATCAAGCAAACAAGCTAGAAACCTAAAGTATAGAAGAAAAAAGAAAATGAAGAAAGTTGCAATGTGGTTTTATATGCTTAGAATGAAGGGAATCAATGGTATGTTGACAATGATTTTTCTAGGCATATGTTAGGAGATAAAATCAAGTTTTTGACATGGAAACATGTAATGAAGGTAAATATTACCTTTCGAAATAATGCACTTGGTAAGATTGTGGGTAAAGGATTTGTTAGCCCAACTAATGGCAGAGACAAGGGAAAGGATGTTCTATTTGTTGATGGCTTGAAGCACAATTTACTCAGTGTGCCTTAAATGTGTGACCAAGGCCATAATGTGTTGTTAAAAGCTAAAAATTGTGAAATCAAGTCTGTAGGCACAAGAGAGAGAGTAGCTGAAGTTATTAGAATAGATAGTACTGTCTATGTTCTAAAAGAGAAGATAGAGAAGTGTTTTTTGACAAGTATTGATGAGAGTTAGATGTGGAATCGAAGGTTAGGACATCTTAAATTTTATTAGATTTTCAAATTGGGTAAGAAGAAAGCTATCAAATATTTGCGAAAGTTTTTTAAGCCAAGGAACACAATTTGAAAATCTTTTCAGATGGGAAACAAGTGTGAGTAGCATTCAAATCCAAGGAGAACTCATCAATTAGGCCATTGCAATTAATACGTATGGACTTTTGTGGTCCTTCAAGAATTTGAACACCCTTAGGTAAATTATATTTCATGCTTATAATTGATGATTTTAGCAGAATTAAATGGGTTCCATTTTTAAGAGAGAAATCATAGGTCTTTGAAATGTACAAGAAATTCAAGGCCATGACTGAGAATGAGACAAAATTTAAAATAATGTGCATAAGGTTTGATAATGGCAATGAGTTTACTTCCAAAGAATTTGATGATTTTTGCAAAGAACAGGGTATCAAAAGACAACTTACCATAATAGAGACTCCACAACAAAATTGAGTTGCAAAGAGAGCTAATAGATCAGTCCAATAGTTGGCTAGAGCCATGATGGGAGAAAGATGTATACCACAAATATTTTGGGTTGAAGCCAATGACACAACAATTTTGTTTTTAAACAAGGTATGCTTTAGACCAAATAGTGACAAAACCCCACATGAGCTCTGGCATGAAAGACCTACTATACTCAAGCATTTCAGAGTGTTTGGAAGCAAGCGTTATATCAAGAAGAATGATGAAAAGCTTGGAAAGTTTGATGCAAGAGATGATGGAGCTATTTCTCTTCTATACTCTTAGACTAGCAAGGGTTATAGATGCTACAATAAGAATACATAAAATAATTGATTACATAGATGTTAAAGTTGATGAGCACATCGAATTTGAAGACAGACAACCAAAAAATGTCAATACTCATGATCGAGTCAGCCATGATGAGGAGGTTGATGATCCATTTACAGATGAATACATTGAAGAACCCTTCAATTCACAATCCAAAGACGCTACAAGGTATGTGGAAAAACACCAACCAACTAACAAAATTGTTGGTGACTTGAATACGAGTGTTTAAACAAGAAGAAGGCTAATATATCCTCCTACTCAAGTGCATGTAGCTTTGTTATCTTAGATGGAACCAAAGGATTTTTCTCAAGCCATCCACGATGACAATTGGTTAAAGAGAATGATCAAATCAAGAAAAATCATGCATGGGAGCTTGTTCCAAGACCGTCAAATAAGAAAATTATTGGCAAAAGTGGGTCTTCAAGAAAAATTTGAATGAACATGGTGAAGTGGTAAGAAACAAAGCAAGGTTGAAAAATGACTTATATGGCCTTAAGAAAGCCCCAAGGGCTTAGTACTCCAAGTTGGTTTGTTATTTTCTCAAGTGTGGTTTTAAAAGAAGAGTGGTTGATAGTAATTTGTATGCGAAATCCTATGATGGAAATTGTTAGTGGTGGTTGTCTCTATTGATGATATTATTTTTGCAAGTGATTCAGATCATCTAACTTGTTAGTTTGCAACTGATATGAAGGTTGAATTCGAGATGTTTATGCTTGAAGAAATTTCTTATTTCCTTGGAACTTTACAGGTTGCACAATCTTCAAAAGGAATTTTTTATCTCATAAAGCAAACATGGTTAAAAGGTAACCCTGTTGAGACTATAAACGTTTGCTGGTAGCAGAGGCACTACCGGTGACAACAGAGTAAACTTAAAAACTAAGTTGGAGAAGCCCCCTGCTTTATCTATATCAACCAACCAAAGCTTGAAGAAACCCATAATGTTTTTATTTTTAGGATTGGAAAAGGAACTACGAAAATATTTTTTCATTATATTCAGAGTTAATCTTTATCCAACTATTCTTAGATTGTTTTCTTTATCCTAAATGGTTTCCAAATTTAGAAAGTTATAGATATTGCATTACTTTCTTAGAGATAATTGTTTCTTCCAGTGAATCGCCAATTGTTGTGCTATACAACAACTCTCCCCATTTCAAATTTTCTATCCAAAACTTTAACATGAAATAGGGCCCATTTTTAGTTAAAATCAATAATTCAATAATAATCGCAAGCTTGGATTTAATCACATAACACATGCAAGACATTTTTGTAAAACAAATTTTAAATAATACGTCGCATCCTTTATTTAAAGGATATGATTAAAAGGCTCTCATTGGCAAATCTCTGATGCGATAATGCTATCGGAAATCACAAATCTCAAGTTGAACAATGAAGCATTCCAAAGGTCTATGCCAAACTCCCGATGCGATAATGCAATCGCAATAGGCCATCACACATACCATGAAACACATAACAAAAGCTCCTTTGGAACTCACCGATGCGATTACATAAAGGAAAAGTGCGCTTTTCGATAAAAGGTTGTTAAACGTATGATTGTGGGTTTAACCCTTAAATCAATAATAAACGATAAACAAATGATTTGTTGATTATCCCGCCTCCTCGTGATACCTCTCACCTTTATCGAAATCGGAGCTACCTATGGTAATAGCTTAAGCTTGACCTTTGAACCTCCCGATCTGCGATATGTGATTTTCGCTAATCGCTGATCGGGAAAGCCAAGGGATCTGCTTTAAGGGATTGTTAGTAATATGTGTGATGCGACATATCATTATTACATTTAATTACCACAATTGACAATTACGGAAGTCATTAATACAACAGTTAAGGTTTAATCCTTCGAGGATTTCATTCGTGGTAATATCTCATTTCGTATTACTTATCACGCTTGAGTTACCATTAAGCTTTGTATTATGCATTGGCTTTGAACAGGTTTTTTTTGTTATATTCTTTAGTTTCCTTTGCAGAGCAAGTCTGAGTTGATGAATCCAGCTAAAATGAAAAAGAAATCAAAGAAGCCAAAGGCCCTTGTGGTAGCCAAAGAGGAACCAATAAAGAAGGTCTTCATATCAGATACTACTTGCCTTGGTCTACGCAAAGCTTCATGGGAGAATATATACAATTTGCTGGAAGCTGAAGATCTAGAGGAGATTGAAGAAGTAGTGGCAACAACTAATTCCACTAACAAGTCAGAGAATACTCTTAAGGATTTAGCTAGCTCCTTTCTTCATAGAATAGCAGCTCGCACCATGGTTTTACCCTATAATGACTTGGTCAGATGGGTTATTGAAAGCATCAATATCACAAACAGAACTTTTTTTACGGCCGATGGGAGAATGTTTGGGTCATTCAGAGCAGGGGATATCAAAAGAATGTACCATTTGCCTGAACCGCACAAGCAATATAACAAAGCATTTTTAGAAGCTTTTGCCAAAGAAACTGCCATTGAATTAGACCCTATTAGATAGTGGAGGCATTTTTGACCAAACACAAGCATGAATCATCAGGCATGTACTCTGTAGACTCATTAGCATCTCCTTACTGTTATGCGGGTGCAATGATGTGCAGACTTTTTGGAGTCCATGATTCTGCCAAATTTTCTATAGAGATGGTATCTTTAATGGAGGTCGCAGTTAATTCTTTTATCATGGATTGGTTGACCATTCTGTCTAACAAAATGGCCAACCAAATACTTGATTATAGGAAAAACAGATTCATGACTACTCGGGTGATACCCCCATTTTATATGAGTGCCTATATTTTGGACACTATCTATTTCAATTCCGAATACCCCATTCTAGGATGGAAATGGACTCCACAGGACCCTAACCCTATTCATATCTATCATAAGGAATTGTGGAAATCCCATTACAAAAATCATCTTTATAGAATCTGTCATGGTTTCATCCTCCCTGTGTATTATGCCATATTCAATAAACCCGCTCCTAGGTTGTTTGAGGAAGCCTCTGTCGACCTAACTGTAATTGGTAGTTGGTTTGGTGAAGAAAAGTTAACCTACATTAGACTTTTCAGCAGCACTACTAATCCTCATGTCCTCCCCTTATATATCTCGGATAAGTTACTTGCTAGAGAGTTGGCATATCAGATAACAGCAGAAGGGACATTAAGGAACCTAAAGGAGTCTAAAAAGCATATGTGGCCTTCATTCCCCCTCCGATGTGGTGCTTTCATGCTACATTATTTCAAACATGTAGAGAAGGAAGCCGAGAAAATAAAAATGTTAAAGTTAGCAATCATCCCAAAAAGGCAGTATGATCCCAAATCAGTTGCCTACAATGTCAATTCTCAGGCCAAAATCTCCAAGTTTTATCATGAGAAGGATATTTATGATGATTTGTTTGCTTCAACCGAGGTATTTTCTCAGGTGAAAAAACTGAAAAAATCAAATTGGGAGTGGAAGGATTAGAGGAATTTTACAAGTTCAGGACATAGAGATTGGAAACACTACCTCTGGACTTGTTAAGTACTGCCTCTGTGGTGCAACCACAAGGCCATTTTGAACAGAAAATTAGTGAAAAGACTCCCGAGAAGGAAGGGACCCCAGAAAGGAAGCAGACACAGGAAGGAACTAGTGATCCACTTGATACGAATATTCATATTGATCCTAAGTTAATCAGGGAATGGGAGCAATTCGACTCAATCATCAATAACCCGAATAAATCCTAAGAGCTCACTAGACCATAAATGCCTACAGTGCAAAAGCCAGAAGTTATCACAGTGCCGATTGAAGGAACAAGTGGCCTACCCATAATTCAACAGGACATAGAGATTATTCCTGAGAATCCCACTGAGGAGATTGTACTACAAACTAAAGAAATACCACCTCTTGATGTCTTCTACAGTCCAAAGCACAGGGTTGTAGTTAAAATATAGAGGAAGAAGAGGAAATTGATCAAAGTCCTCTTTCAACTCCTCAGGCAGAGATGATGAACATGGTATGGAAAGCAGAAGTCAACCCCTCTGAGGATTTAACAAAGCTATCTCAGTTTGCAGGAGTCTACACAGCAACAAAAATGGATAAAGCCACAGAGGTTAGCCATCTAATGAGGGAAAAGGATCAGACAATTACCCAACTTGAGGTGCAATCAGTAGAGCAACAACAAAAGATAAATCAGCTTGAACAATAATTAATAGAACAGAGGCAACAAAATGAACAATTAAAAGAGTAGTTGAAATTGGAAAAGTAGAGGATTAATGAGTAGACTCTTCATAAACAACAGGAGTTGTCTCAAGAATTGAGAAAGCTTCAGATGTTAAGAAAGCAAGAAAAGAAGGCAAAGGAGAAACAAATCGCACAAATGAAAGAATACATAGAAAGGTATAAAAGTTATCCATAGGTAAGTGAATTCAGAACAGAATCTTTTGAAATAACCAAAGCCTTGTCCCGGCAGTTGGATATTCTTTTCCACAATATATCATGGGCCAACCACTTATGCGATATCTCTACATCAATGATTGAAAAGGAAGTAGACATTAGATTTGAATTAGCTAAGGCAGATGAAAGGTTAACCAATTTTGTATCCTGGTAAGATTCTAAAGAAGGAATGGCTGCCAATCTGCCAAGAATACAAGAATCGCATAAGGAAATCCTGTTTTCCGAATGGGAGTCCTAGTTAATGAAAGCTTAAAGAGCAACATCAAGATGCAAAGCTACAACGAATAGTCTGATCGAATTAATAAATAATAGTTTGCATATGTCTAATTTGATTACTGATTTCTCTCCAAGAAAACTCCCAAAAGCAAAGTCGTTAGAACAACAAAGGAAACAAGAGCTGGCACACGGGGAAAAGCAGATTGGAGGAACCCAAAGCTTAACATGGGAAACATTCTGGTTTTTCCTTTTCAAGCCACATAGCCAGCAGATGGCCATGAAATGTCTTTTAGATGCAATCAATTGCATGATCTCCGAACTCTCCGATGCCACCTATACAGCTCAACTACACTCCAGGATGAGTAAGCCTCCAGAAATCCAGCGTATGCTTGCAATCTGTTAGCTGCAATCACAGGAAAAGAAGCTGATACAATGAATTCATTTCAACTGCCACAACACTGCTATTTTCATGATAAATCTTAGATTTATATGTCTATAGTTAAACCAGCACATAGTGATTTTTATTGATATTTTTTTGTTATTTTTAGTATTTAAAGACCCTTTCATGTATTTAGAAAGGGTCTTCAATTTGTATTAAAAACTTGACTTGGGAGTTGCACTACTATACTTCTAATATTTTTTAATCAAAAGTTGGACCAAAGTTCTGCATTTTTGTGGAAGAGGATTTTATAAGATTTGCACTTTTGCATCTTTTGAAGGTGTTCTCAAATAGGAAAGCATAACCTTAATGTTGTTTACATCGAGAGAATTCAAATGCATACAGTACTATTATCACTATTTTTATCTTATTTCTCTATGTGAGTAAACATTTCTC
>APFE030741526.1:173178-202062 GCA_000404065.3 Pinus taeda
TGGCAGAGACAGTTTGCAAGGTGGATGATCATGGAATCTTCCAAAAACTTCTCCTGTGACACTTGCCTCTCTGAATTTGCCCAGGGATGAGTAAGAGATCATGAAATATCCAAGTGGAACTAAGAACTATCAAAGAGAGGACACTAATAAGAATCCTAGAAGCTGACTCACCCACCTGCAAACATCTATATATGGATCCCTCATCCCAGAGACCCAAAGGCTGGAATCTTGTATTTTGTAAGGAAGTGCTATTGGTTTCTTTGTGGAACATCATAGTGTTGGGTGATCTAGATTTTCATGAAGTGAAGAAGGGCTTTCATGCTGGGAGGATGACGCTGGGTCAAATCAATGGGTTGTAATCGTCTCTTCTACTCTTTCTATCAATAAATCTATTGATTTTTCCTCCATATTCTTGTATGTCTGAGTTGATTTATGCATTTGTGTGGTCAATATATATCTGATCCTATATTGTTTATGATTGTAGATTTCTATGCTTTAATGGTATTATGTTTCTTTGACTCTACAGGTGTTCTTTGAAGCGAGACAAGCGAGGAAGGAGTGGCAAAGATCTATCAAAGGGGAGAGGAAATAGGCAAGGAGCCAAGCGAAAGACTGAGGTTGGTACTCTCTGCTTCTCTCTCATCTACTTCTCATAAAGGAAAACGCAAGTAACTTTAGTTTGTTTGTTTCTAAGATAGCTACCCGTCTTAGTGGGACTAGCAGCTCTGAATGGACACTAGTTTTCCCGATAACACTTAGATACAATTCCATTGATCTAGTATTTTGAGACGAAGCTTCACCATGGGATAGTTGAATGGTACATATTAAGGGAGAGTTTCTTATTAACTATCATCTTTGAGGATGGGTTTGAGTGCATTGATGAAGTGCTCCAGGAGATAAAAGTAGCTATATTTAGAACACCTAAGGAACTTGGTAGAATGGGCTCAGCTAGATTGGAGTATACAGTTGTGCCATGCATTAGAATGTTACAATGTGACTACTGAAGAGGAAGAAGATGACCCACAAAATATTAACATTCCAAATACAGAAGGATAGCACGAAGTCGAAGGATCGAAAGCTGCGAACCTGGATATATCA
This sequence comes from Pinus taeda, assembly GCA_000404065.3. Lineage (NCBI taxonomy): Eukaryota > Viridiplantae > Streptophyta > Pinopsida > Pinales > Pinaceae > Pinus > Pinus taeda. The sequence continues at coordinate 174,277 of APFE030741526.1, forward strand.
TAACCTTTGAAGACTAGACAAGTAAATATTGGATCTAAAGCATAGCCTAAGTTTGTGAAGATAGGAGACTATTGGGATGAAGATACAATTGATAATTTAGCTGAACTGTTGCATGAATATTGGGATCTCTTCCCAACAAATTTTTCAAATTTGAAGGGGATCGTCAGAGATTTAGGTGTTATGAAGATTACGTTGAAACTAGATGTGAAGCCCGTTAAGCAAAGACCTTATCAGATAAACCCAAAGTATAGAGAAGGTGCGCTGAGAGCTAGATATGATGTTGGATGCCAGTATTATTGAACCAGTAGAGGAAACTGATTGGGTAAGTCTAATGGTGGTCCAAGAGAAGAAACAGAAAGGCAAAATCTGAATATGTGTAGATCTAAGAAAGTTGAATGATGCATGAGTTGACGATCTATTTCCAACACCATCTATAGATGAAGTATTAGAGAATGTTGGTGAACATGAGGCTTATTTTTCTACTGATGGCTTTTTGGGATATCATCAAATTAAGATCACGCCAGAAGATCGAAGCAAGACAACCTTCACGATGGAGTGGGGTTGCTTTCAATATATATTAATCCATTCGGATTGAAGAACGCGCCTACACTTTTCTACTGAGTAGTAATCGTGGCATTCAAGGAATTATCCATAATTTTTTGGAGATATATTTCGATGATTGGACTGTGTTTGGGTTGGTGAAGCACCATGTTACGAGTCTGCACCTTATGCTAAATACATGTCAAAGGTATCAAATCGTACTAAATTTGAAGAAGTGCATATTTTGTGTGCCCTTTGGAATTTTTCTCAACCATGTCTTATATAAGCAAGGATTGATGGTGGACCCTGCGAAGATCGTTGTGATTGCGAATTTGGAAGCTCCCAAGAATGTAAAATAGTTGCACACAACATTGGGGCACACTGGATATTATAGAAAGTTTATCAAGGCATATACTCAGATAACTACGCCGATGGAAAAATTATTGAAGAAAGATGTGATGTTTTGTTGGGATGAAGACTGTCAGCACAGTCTAGATGTCTTGAAGGGAAATATGGTAACTGCGCCTATTTTGGTGTTTCCAAACTGAAAGAAAGAGTTCCATGTACATGTGTATCCATCTTGCATTGTGATAGGAGCGGTATTAAAATAGGAAAGAGAAGGAGAAATTGATCATCCAATAGCCTTCACAAGTAGAAAGTTATCCAAGGCTGAGAAGAATTATTCCACTATAGAGTACAAAGGATTGGCGATGGTCTATGCGCTATAAAGGTTTCAACATTATTTGTTGGGTGGACACTTTAAAATGTATGCAGATCACTCTGCGCTAAAGTACCTGGTAAATAATCATGTGCTGGGGGGGAAGATATGCCAATGGTTATTGTTATTTCAAGAATATGACTTTGAAGTGATCGTGAAGCCTCAAAGATTGAATGTAGGACTAGACCATCTGTCATGGATTGAAACAGGTGAAGAACCAAATATTTTGGAGGGAGGACTGTCGGATGCGCATATCTTTATGGTGCACATCGCGGATGACCATTTTGTTGATATCATTCATTTTTTAACTACAGGTACATCCCCAGAAGGATATTCCAATCAGCAGAAGAAGGAATTAGTAATCCACTCCATAGATTTTTCAGTGATTTCATGTCACTTGTATAAGATGGGAAAAGATGAAATATTGCGAAGGTATGTTCCAAAATTTGAACAAGCTAGTATCCTCACTGAAGCACATGGTGGAGAAATGGGGGGACACTATGTAGGAAAATCAATTGCGCGGAAGATTTTGTGCTCTAGGTTATGGTGGTCGAAATTTCATAAGGATTCTAAGGCATAATGTAAGGCGTGTGATGCTTGCCAAAGAATGGGAAAGCCTTCGCTAAGAGATGAGTTGCCTTTAAATCCTCAGGTCTCATTGCAGGTATTTGATAAGTGGGCCATTGATTTCATAGGTCCAATACAACCACCAGGTAAGAAGACAGGCGCGTGGTATATCATTACTACAAGAGAATATTTAACCAAATGGGCAGAATCACAACCAGTAAAGGATTGGATAGCTACCATCATTGCAAAATTTTTGTTTGAATATGTTTTAACATGGTTTGGATGCCCTAAGGTGTTAATGAGTGATAGCGGTACACATTTCTCAAATGAAACGATCAACGTCATGCTTGAGGAATTCCATGTGTATCATCAAAAGAGCTTGTCCTCTCACCCACATGTGAATGGAACAGTGGAAGCATTTAACAAAATCTTGGAGAAAGCATTGACAAAGGTCTACAATGCGCAGAGGAATGACTGGGATATGCACGTACCAACAGTGTTATGGGCATATAGGATGACCTGCAAGAAGTTGACAGGCCAGACACCATTTAGGTTGGTCTGTGGAATTGAAATAGTGATGCATATGGATTATATTGTACCAAGTTTACGTATTACATCTTTGACAAAGAAGGTGGATCTCGAAACCTTGGAGGAATGACTCGCGCAACTAATGGAGTTAGAAGAGGATCGCTTCCTTGCAGGCTTTCACTAACAGGTGCAAAAGGAACATGAAAAAGCATGGCATGATAGTCATATCAAGTTATGCACTTTCAAGGTGGATGTTTTAGTGTTGCTATATGACAACAAGTTCACAAAATTTCTAGGAAAATTTCTAATGCACTGGTTGGGACCATATGTTGTTAAGGAGATCACGAATAGTGGCACAGTTCATCTCACAAAGATGAATGGGGAGCCACTCCTTGGAAAAGTGAATGGAAGTAGGTTGAAGTTGCATACAAGAGATCATGCCCCTATGCAATGACTACATGGTAGCAGGACAGACTAAGTAATCCAAGCAGCTGCAATGGATTGCGGGACTATAAACTACATTGCCTAAAGAGGATAAAAACATAGTAGGAAGCTTGTGCGATGAAGGACAAGAGTGCGACAGGTGAAGCTGTGCTAGATTAGTTGAGCCATGGAGGATGGTATCACGCAGATGGGTCCAAAAGTATTTGTTGGAGTCACTATTCACAATTTGATGGAAAAATTAAATTTAAGAGGAGTGGGTAGGTAACATTTATGGCAAAAATCTTTAGAGATTTGCCTCCAAAGATGCATTTATGATCCGAAATTGGAGATAATAGTCGGATTTGAATTGAAAACCTCCTATAAATTGGGCATGTTGGTCTGTCGAAGAACACTTTGCATTCTAAAAATTGTCTGTGAGCCTTGCTGTTTTTATTTTTTGAAGAGTGAAGACTGGGAAGAACTCTTGTCACTACCGACATTCGCAAACTTATCCGCAGAAGTCCGTGAATTTTTATTTGAACGAATGTCTGCTCCAGTCAGTTCTGAAGTCATTGTTTCTAAAGTGAAAGGCCCTGAAGTTGTGCCCACCGTGCCTATGGAGTTGAGGTCACCTAGGCAGAAGAAATCATATATAAAAGAGAAGCAAAAGAAACTTGTGATGGTGAGACATTCACTAAGGAAGAACCCAGATGTTTAACAGAAGGAGAAGAAGGATAAGCAGCCAGAGAAAATCGTACACCTAGAGGAAGAAGAATTCCATGGAGTGGAGGAATTGGATGTTGAGGAGGGTGAGCCTATTACGCGACTCCCATAGTATATCCTTTTGTAGAAAGGGAAGACAAAAGTAACCAAAGACCCCGATTCTAGGAAATTTATGGTCTCAATGCCCCTATTACTAGAACAGGTTGAATTTGAAGGCGTGGTATTAGTGCACATTTCGGTGCTAAATATGGAGGATTGGGATCTCACATACCACGAGAGATTCCCTCATTTGGCTACTCACAAATACATGAAGAAGATCTATTACAAAGAAACAGGGGTTATGCGGCAAGAACCCATGAAATGGGTCAGAGGTGTTGACCAGACTGGGTTGTTGCACATGCTTTGTGTACCACATTTTCACGGGTCCATTATCAACATTGTGTGTGTGTGCCAACCGCTCGCATTGGTGCATGATGAGTACTTATGGCTCAAGGGACCCATCCCTATCACAGATATGCTCATCCATCAAATTACGAAGCTTCCCTATAAAGGGGCAGATCCTGCCAAGGAGTTTGGAGGGAAAAGTGGAGAAAAGGAGTTGGCAGATAAGATGAAAGTTGAATTTGACTTAGTCAAGAAGTAGCATGGATATTCTATCTGCTCCATTCAAGACTAGGTAGTGTAGTTTGCTGCCCAAATCTTGGCAAGAAATATTATGAGGAAATGTCATGCAGATGAAGTTCTGGTGCTAGTGGTGTCATTCGCTGCCAAGTGCATGAAGGGAGTACAATATAACTAGGCGTAATATTTATGTAAGGAATTCCTCGTGAACTTCCACAAAGCACAGGAGGATAGTAACCCATTTCATTATTCTTGGCTCATGTTGCTAATTGTTTTAGTAGCATGGTGATTGCTAGAGGATAGTTAGTTTCCTCCGCAGGCAGAAGAGTTACTAGAGGCAGTGAGATTTGCTTCGCTGTGGGTGACAAAGGATCTAGAGAGGATCAAAGAATCAATTTTTTTTGGATATTAATGGAAATGGATCTTCACACAGTAATCAATCAGTAGCCAAGGTTGTCTCCAACCTTGTTCGAGTAGTTGAGGGCCTTCGTGGAGTTCAAGGCCGATTTCCATAATGTATTAATTAGGGTGAGGAGGAACCCTAAACATATATGGCACAAGTTATCATACTTAGTCTCAGAGACAGATGTGGAGGAGGTTGTGGGTAGTTGGTCAGCAGAGTGGTGCAAACCCACAGACGTTGGTGTAGGTACCAGTAAATGTGTAGAAAGCTCTGTTGTGCAGATGATAGTTGCACAAATGCAGAAAGAAGCAACACAGAAAGTGGTGCGAGCTTTGGCTAAGCAGAAAAAGAAAGAAGTTGTCGCTAAGGTAGCTACAGAAAAAGGGTGCGTTGTGAAAGAGTGTGCCAAGACAAAGTGCACCGACACAAAGGAAGTTGAAGCATCAGCTTCCCAGCATACTGAGGAGCAGGAACTGTCAGAACAAGGCAGAGATGGAGGAGAGGTGTAGAGCACTCCCTTCACACTGAGGAAGTGCAGTAAGGAGACAATTGTTGGGCCAAGGAAGAAGCACAAATCCGATAAAAAAGCATGCATAGACCTGATGATCCTCACATGAGGGGATCTAGATGAAGTCAGAGACAAAGTTAGAGACACCACAACGGAGTTGTGGAAGAAATTTGAAAAACAGTACGTGTAAATGTTAGGGAGCATCTAGAAGAATCTGCATGAGCTACAAATCCAAATAGGCTGAATTCAAGTGAGCATTGGACAAGCGAGTGGGGTGTAAGCAAGCTTGTTGCAAGGGAGCGAGAAATTTTTGGAGTTGGAACAGATTTTGGACCTCATAATCATACCCTTACCAGAAGGATTTGTTCGTCTAGAATCATAGGAAGACTGCATTATGTTGAGCACAATTAAAGACATTGGGGTGAACTTAGTAGCGTTGCCGCTTCAGACTCTCCATGCGCTACATCAGGGGTTCTTGGACAAGCTTAGGATCAAAGAGCAGCATGCCCTTGCAGTCATTAATGAATTCAAGGTAAACAATGAACAACTGTTCACGAAGACGTCTCAGGCTCTAAAAGAAAAAGAAGAGATGGAAGCACAAAATCATAGACTGGAGACCACAATAACAGAGGTTTGCAACTCACTTCTAGAGTTAAACATTCCGAAGGATATTGCAGATATAGCAAAAATCAGGAAATTGTTTGTTGCGGTCCACGTGTTCAAGGATGAAATAGGAAAAGTCACGTTTGATTTCTAGATGAAGATCTCAGAGCTACAACTGAAATTACAACCAACCACTTTGCCGGAGGTTCAAGAGTAGTTCAGAGTAGCTATTAAGGAAAGAATGGGCACTTTGGATACAACAATCACAGACTGCGCGATGGTCTTCAATCAAGCCATGGAGTTATGGATGACTTGCAGAAGGACCCAAACCTACATAAGCTTGTCATAGATATTAGGGAGACATAGCACAAGTTTGATGAAGTTAGGATGACTGCACACACTTTGGCACCAGTCCAACACCTCGCGTGATTGCAAGAAGGCAAACAACTGTAATCGCAAATCGAAGAGCTATAGAGGAAAGAGGCCCTTCTCAAAGCCAGAATCCAGCCATGGACAAAGGAAGCATGTGAGCTTACTCTGTAAGTTCAAGAGAAGTTAAAGACACTTCAATAGACATAAAGAACGATGTGCCTCATAGTCGAAGGCTCAAAGATAGAAAAATTGGTAGAGGAAGTGTAGCTAGCTGCGATACAGGGTTTTGCTGACGTAGTAAAGTTACAAGTCAATTTTAGTGACCTCCAAAACAAAATCAAGGTGCCATCCGATTGACTTGAGAGCGAGTCACCATATTTTTGTTGGAGGCATGTTGGGATAGGGTCCCCAGGATCAATTTTGGGCTAGTTTAACCAATTTTTGAGAAGAATTTTGTAAAGAATGTAAAGTCTCTGTGAAATGTGGAAGCGGAGCGCGTAGCTAAGTAGGATTCAAAAGAGCTTTAGCCCCTTGTTTGGGTAATTGATAGGTTAGTTTTGAGACTCACCCATAGGTTGTGGGCCATGGTATTGTAATAAAAAATGCTATATATATTTGAGTCATAGCGAGTCTAGATATGAAAAGTAATATAGAAGATTATTGTTTTGGGCAAGTGCTAAGGCAGGAAAAATATGTTTCCTTTACTTAGATGAAAGGGGGAGGATACTGCAGATGAGTGCACGGAGACCATGGAAAGTTCGTAGCTGAGTGCGTGGGCCCCTACAGCTGGGTGCGTAGGCCCCTACAGCTGGGTGCGTAGGGTGGAAGAGTCTGTAAATTGAACGCTGAATCTAATAAATACTGATTTTGGAACGAATATATTGTCTCTATGTCTTATTGTTATTTATGTTCAAGTTATGCATTATGGATTAATGATCTGTTTTTTGTGAAATAAAGTGTGATTTTTGTGTGAATCTATTAAATCTTAAATATCTATGCATTAGCTAAGTGATAATATGTTTTCATGAAGGTAATGGTTGAATTTGTTATGACTTCTATTGAATCAGGTAGATCTATGCGAAGGTAGATCTAGGGTTAATATTTACTGTGCAGAAGTTGTCAATTTGCTTCTTTTAGGTCTGTAAATTTTGATCACAGACATTCACGAAGGTCTCAGAGCCATTTTCCTAGAGTTGCAGTAGCGGATCATAGAAAGATACAGATCTGTGCAAAGGAAAATATGAGCCACAAGGGCTTGAGATTACTTATCACATGGTCTCTAGATGTAGAAACCTGGTTCTAGCATCCCCCAATACCTATTCGGGTGAGACTTCAGCCTCTGTTATGCAGGTCATTGCGAAAAGGGCCAACAATTAGGGTTTTGTTGGTTGGAACGAACAACTTTGAACCTGGGTCAGGCCCCCTTAAGCCAACAACAAGGCTTTGAGTAATATATTTATGATTCAACATTAAATAAGGTTATGCATTATACATCTGCAAATAAAGTATGGGATAAGATATAAGAAATCCATGAAGAAATCCCAAAGAGGGATCTACCAGGTAATCCTATATCTAACAATGTGTCCAAAATGAAAAATAAAGTTGTTGATTCAAAAGAAGATAGGTTAGAAGAATTTTTTTTTATCTTAGAACAAAACTTGATCTTGCTTTGAAAAAGATTGTTAATCTTAAATATAAGTTGCAATTTTATGATAAAAAGGATCATGTTGGTATGGTATGTAACCAATATTGTGAAGGTGTTAAGGCTGAGGTCGTCTCAGTAAGAGTAGATATTGAAAAATTAGATAAGCGGAATAAAGAACTACTTCAAGAATTTGAAGAACAAGAAAATGGGCTGAAAGAATACATTCTCAAATTAAAATAGCAAATGGAGGAAGGAAGAAAGGTTGAAGAAATTATGAAGAAGAAGTATATAAAAAAGGAAAAGAAATGTTAGGTTGAGGTAAACATCCTAAAAGGTAAAGTAGAATAAAAAGATAAACATTTGCGACTTCAAGATAATACTAAGATTTTGGATAATATTCTTAGTAGTCAAAGGTCTCCCACCATCAACTCTGGTCTTGGTTTTCATGAAATTTCTAAAGGAAAATCTAGTTCACAAGCTGAGGCAAGGAATTCTAATGCAAAATCTGAAATGCTCAACAAATAGATAAAAAGTCAACCTCATCAACAACCAAGGAAATAAATTCTTCAAAGGAAATCATTTACTCTTAACTATAGAAGTGTTAATCGATTCTCCTCTGGTCAATAATGTTGAATGTTCTATATTTCATAATTATTGAAATGTTGCAGCCAATTACAGAAGTATATTATCTCAACCTAATAACCTCCTCGCAGAAAGATCATTAGCTTCCAGGTACTTTAAGGGATATTTTTTTCTTGCCATGTATGTGGTCACAAAGCCATTGATTGCAATAGAAGCAATATGAAATATATAATATGTTATGGTTGTAACAAGTTCGGCCGTGTAGAAAAATAATGCAGGAACGAGTCTATGGATCGCTACAGACAACATGATAAGCAACTAGATAAGAACATTAATGTTAGAAGACCTGAAAAAGATGGATCCACCAACATTTCCCATAATAAGAAGGAAGAAGAAGAAAAAATAATGTTTGATCTTTCTCTCTGCTCATTTGAAGATGATGATGAATGGTACATAGATAGTGGATTCTCTCATCACATGGCTGGAGATAAGAGTAGAATGGAGTCTCTTAGGAAAAACCAACATGGTAATGTTATTCTTGCAACTAATGTTTCAGAAAATGTATTGGGATAAGGTAAAGCCAAAATTAATAAAACTAGAGGAGTAGTTGATGCTTTATCAGTTCATGGGCTAAAGAAGAATATTCTAAGTGTAGGTCAAATGGTAGATAAGGAAAATATAATTGTGTTTACATCAACAAAGTGTAAGGTTATGAATGAAGTATCTGGAAAATTCATAGCAAGAGGATATTGAAATCCAGACAAATTATATGTGTTTGAAGAACAAAATTCTCATATATATGAGAAAGATTTAGACTCAGAGTAAAAGAATATGGTGCCCATTACAGTCCATTATTCCTTAAAAGAATACTTCCAACAATGACTACAGAAGTGTTATGAGGTACTTGACCTCATGAGAACAGAAGATGATTATCAAGTCCTAAGGGTCAGCGTTGTGTAATCTAAAGGGGATTAATACATACGTGCCTTGATGGATGACTGATTGATGAAGATACTTTGAAGTTCTTACTGATATCTGAGATGATATGATCAGATCTGATAGTGAAATGTTTGGAACAGGTTCATGGGGAGCATTTTCTATGCTTATAATAATGAATTATTGGCATTATAATTCCTTGATACATAATGATGCTTTCCAATGGTAATGTTTCTTATGTTGTTGAAGTTCTTGAATGATGATGCAAGAGTTGTTAATCATGCTTGATGCTTATCAGTTATGGAAAGTAGATATTGCTGATAATGTTGTTATCATGGTTGAGTAGTTGATTATGATATATGCTTGACTTTCATATTGGTGAAATAATTTCTTGATGTAGTGGTGTTGATGTAATTCTTCTTGTATGAATAATTTGGGCCAAGAGAATGATGTTGCGAAGACATGGTTATTGATATGTTGTTGCTACATTTATTGGATGATACTTAGAAACATGGAATATTTTGTTGATGTTGAAGAATGATGCTACACTACCCTATATTACTTCATGATGATATGCTTGGTCCTCACTTATGATGTTATTGTTGCATACATGGTCACAGGTTGATGATATTGAAGCTACATTGTCCTATCTTGCATATTGATGATGAGTTGTTGTTGACAGATGCTTATGGTGCAAATCATATATGGTGTATTATAGTTGTTGATGACTATCGTGTTCTTATTAAGTTCTTTGGTATTGGTTATGAATGTCATATATGTAATTTGATGTAAAGGTCATGTAAATACCTATGATGTAATCATTGTAAAATCTAGTCATGTATGGACTATTGTGATCAATCCTTTTTTGGCATGTGATGCAATTCGTAAACCCATGGTGATTGGGTGAATGATGTAAGTTTGATTCCTTGGTGATATGACAAGTCATATGAGTCATAGAGTCATATAATTCATCATACATCCTTCAGAAATTTTAGCATGTGCTCAGGGGAAGCATGTTTAGTCTTCAATGTTCATACTCAACAGTTCAGATCTATCGCAGCTTTCATTCAGCATTGGTCAGCCCTTTTCCCTTGATGTCAAAGGGGGAGAGTAATGTTAAGAAATCGAGTGTATAACATAAATAATTACCGAGAGGAATAAATATAAAAATAACTAGCAACAACCATAAACACAGAGACACACATGTTTATCCGGGAAAACCCCAAATCCGAGGAAAAACCCAACTTAACGATATCTCATTAACATTGGCCAAAACCCTGGCCAAACCGACCAAGTGAGCCTTCACCGCTCACCTCTAGGCCTACATTACAATGAAGTCCTTCCAGCCTTTTATAAGTTCCATTACATATAATACCATGGGCAAAATACTATGGGTGCACAATACCATGTGCCCTAAAACCATCACTATTTAACCTGGTCAACTTTGACTCTATCCCGAGTCAAGTTTACCTAACAATTCCCCCCTTAAACTTGACTTGGGGTTCCTCGACTAACTCCAAGAAAACTTGCTAAGTGAGACAACCCCTCTCACTCTAGCCCTTACCCCCCTCAAAGTTTTTACCTAGGGTATTATTAACCTGACATTCCCCTATCACCTAGTTCTAGCCCAAACTTTACCAGAGATTATCTAGGGGTACACATTCCTTACCAGGTCTTACAATAACATGCCCATTTACATGCAATAATTTTGACTTCATTAATTTTTTATTTTTATTTATTTTTATTTATTTTTATTTTATTTTTATTTTTATTTTTTTATTGCTGCTGCTATTCTGACCCAGCCTCTCTCAATTACGGGCATCCTTGTTTCATTTATTTACTACCTTCTTACCAAGTTTAACTGCCTTTAATTTCTAAGATGAGTCCTTGAAACCCTCACCTGGGGTGACTTCACCAGGAGGCCTTGATATGGATCTGGAGCGTGATAACATGCAATGCTTCTTGTTTGGTTGATCTATATCCACAGCATCAGCATTCTCTTCCACGCCACTTGAACTTTCTCGCTTACGACCTCATCGAGACACATATCTGCTCCAAGCTCTCTCTATTTGTGCAGAAGGATCCAACCGCAGGTTAGAAAGATGTCTGCCCATCCTGCATGTGGTAAATTTTTTGTCTTTGTCAAACTTCCTCGGCATCTTGCTTCACCTGTGGATGGATTTGAAGCTTCTGGAATAGTGACGACAGAGGCGGCTTTGTCAGAGCCAAGGCTCTCCCACTCTTGCATAGTGCATAGCTGCCTTTTAGCTGCCAATGTTGCTGCCCAATTCATCCCAACCCCCATATTCGGCCTCTTACTTCACCTCGGAGTCAGAAGGTCGAATCCCAGCATCCTCAAATGCATTCATGATCTCTTTCTCCTTGTGTTCAAATCCAAACACATATTTCTCGATCTCATCATTGGATGCCAACGAATTTGTAGGCTCTTTGGAGCAGTCAATCTTGCCATCAGATGGGGGTACGTCCATAGCTTCCAATCTCATCGCTAAGAACACGCCACACAACTTCAGCTACATGCATCCCAGCTTCAGCACTTTAGCTTCACGTGTATGTCTTCCCACAACTTGTTTATAACCTAAATATGCTTTGCAACCACAGTTTGCTTCACAATCTATGGCAATGTTAACCCACAGGAAGCACCACAGTTTCACCCTTGGACGCTTGTAGACCGCCAATGTCTCCACCTTCGCATCAATCCATTGCCATTCATTTTCCTTTGGTGCAAGTTCCCATGCCTTCACTTGCATTTTCTGCTTCATACCATTCACACTCACAAATCCAGGAGTGGAGGACACATGCACCGGGCCTAGCACCAATTTCAGACCACCTACAATTCACCTCATATTAAGGGCATGCACATTTTCTTCAGACTCATCGTTCTTCTAAATTGAGGCACTGAGAGCAACATTTTTTCTTGTTCTTCCATGATCGACTCTTCAAGGCATTGTCAATAACTGTTCTGTGCCCAGATCTTTGATCCTTTCTCTGGGACTTACCATTGTGGACTTCAGAAACTTGTCACTTCACTAGCCCACAACAAAACCTTCTCCACATTACACTTGCCTTTGATTTTTCCACAGAAGTTTCACATGGGCTCCGGATCCAGACATCCATGAGCGCAGTGAAACAAATCTCTTTCATTCACCAGGCCAATAAAACCCTTGGCAACAGAAGCATCCCTATGAAGCCAACATTTGGCTCTGATACCAATTGTTAAGAAATTGACTGTATAACATAAATAATTACCGAGAAGAATAAATATAAAAATAACCAGCAACAACCATAAACACATAAACACACATGTTTATTCGGGAAAACCCCAAATCCGGGGAAAAACCCAACTTAATGATATCTCATTAACATTGGCCAAAACCCTAGCCAATCCAACCAAGTGAGCCTTCACCACTCACCTCCAAGCCTACATTACAATGAAGTACTTCCAGCCTTTTATAAGCTCCATTACATATAATACCATGGGCATAATACTATGGGTGCACAATACCATGTGCCCCAAAACCATCACTGTTTAACCTGGTCAACTTTGACTCTATCCCAAAACAAGTTTACCTAACAAGTAATATTGGTGTTTGAAATGGTGTTTGAAGAGATTGGTGCTTATCTTGATGTGTTTTACAGGTATCTAAAGTTGGTAGTGACCAAACACAAAAGTGGTTTCCATCAAGTCTAAAGGGGGGGATTGTTGGCATTATGACTAATGTGTTGTCCTTGATGGAAACCTACTTGGTGAGTTTTTCTTTGATGGAAACCAACTTGATATAGACGTCAATAGGATTTGTCTACAAATGTGACAAATAGCTTTGATAAAGGGATAACAGTTAAGAGGTAGAGTAATGACAAAGATGAAATTTCAAGAAGTATACGTGGGTTCTCTTAAGAAAATCCACATACACACGTGAGTATGAAGAATAAAAAGTGTGTATATTTTCCGCACCATGGTATTCTAAATAGCAAAGGTCTTTACCATGGTATTTCCCTGTAGTATTAATCCAAACAATGGATATTTGATCCCGTCTATGAAAACCAACGTCCGGGTTATGGCTTTGACATGTGGTATTGATAGGGGCTAAGCTATATAAGGAGATGAAGATTAAAGTGGTAGAAGTGTGCAAGTGATGGATATTTTATGAAGAGGTAGATCATAATAAAATATGTGTGAAATGGGTTGTTAATGTTTTTCTTGATGTAAAACTAAGTTTGCATCCGGGAATTTGATGATCGATCAGATCCAATAGATCTGAGATGATAATATTTATTATGAGGTGATTTTATCTGTGTTAATAGTGTCTTAATGCATGATTTTTCTGTGTATGCCAATATCTGACTATGTCTAAAGTTATGTGTTGCATTGAAGGTTTGAGCCAGTAATTGCAAATATGTATGTGGGTTTTATAACCTGAAAGGTGCACAGAGACGCGAGTTTGATATTGGTAAGTTGCATATATATTATGATCTATATGCATGTTTGTTTCTTGAAATGCACATATAAAAATGGGTTTGCTTTGAGGAAAGCACATACAAAAACTAGGGTTTTGATGAAAAGGATGCTTGATCAGTTTAATTAGTCTTTTTGTCTTTATGTTGTTTATCAATGAAGTCTTTCTTGATGATTTTGGCTTAACTAGTGATGTTTTGATTAAGGATTTATTGATTGAAGAATGATGATAATACTTTTTGTTTTGGATTGAGTTAAGTGAAGGTTTTGTGATTATTTCATAATGATGCAATGGATATGTGTATGATTCAATGTTTGTTTTAGAGTGAAACTAGTTCAGTTTTTCAGGATTTAGTGGTTCACTTTTAGGTTTCAGTGGTTTAAGATCTATACATGGGTATGCTTCATGGAAAGTGTGTAAACATGTGGGTTTTCTACTGTAAAGTAGCATATATATTTTGATGTATGGTTGATCAAGGTTTGCAGTAACATGTTGGCTTATTGGGGCCTAACCCAGGTTCAGAGTTAATTAGCCAAACAAATCCCTGTACTACTGGCCCTTTTGGCAACAGTTCGTGGAGCGCGGACTAAGGTCTCACCCGAAGTAGTATGGGGGGGCGCTGGAACCAGGTTTTTGCACCCTTGAGATGTCTAAGGGGATAATTCAGTCCAACTGTTAGTCCCTTCACGCAGGTTACATTACACACTTCCCTAGCCTTTGCACCTGATATATTCATCTTCGTATAGCCTTAACCAGGGGTTGTCGGGCTTTGGAGCAGCAATCTGCACTATTTCCCTAAGTCAAACCCAAGATATTACTTATCTTCTTATACCAGTTAGTTATCTTTGCATAAACAGATGCGCACTCGGCTGCGAGGGCCGCGCACTCAACTGCGAACTACTAGGCCTATACACACTTAGCTATAGAGTCTTCTCCTACTCTATGACCAAAGACACGACTTACACTTCGACTCAATCAATTTCTCAGGCTCTTCATGCTTCTTCCACTCACTGTTTTCTACACTCAGAGCCTCGCTCTATTTATACAATTTCATGCTCTGTAGTCCATGGGTAGATCTTTCAAACTGACATTACATTACAAAAAAAAGGGTGGACAACCCTTATGACTTGGCACTTCATGCCCACAATTCACGGAGTCTTTACAATGGACTTGGTCAAAACTTGGGCTTTAAGCTCCAAAACATGCCTTGGGAGGATTCCACGCCCAACAGGCCCCCAACACAAGCATCGTGACTCACCCTCAAGTCACTCTATCGATGCGGAGATCTTCACGTGGAGACCCTCTAACTCTGCTTGAATAGTTGCAAGATTAGCAGTGTATTGAGTGGATGCCTACTAAATCTGTTGCACATGTTGTTCCGAGACCGCGATGTCGGAACTGCTTCCATGGATCTGTTCCTACATCCCCTGTATTTGATGATAGTCCTATGTCTGATTTTAGCTCCCTCAGGTGCAATGACTGTGCTTCGGTTGGCTAGGCAGATAGTCGAGCCACTCGTGTAGGGCTTTAGCCGACTTCCATTCACCTTTCCTAAGAGAGGTTCTCCATTTAGCTTAACCAACTGCACCGTGCCTCCTTCTGTGACTTCCTTAACAACGTACAGGCCCAGCCAATGCATCTGGAACTTCCCCAGGAATTTATCAAACTTATTATCATATAGTAATAATAAATCATTTACTTTGAAGGTGCACAAGGATGAGTATAAAGCCAAGCCCGGTAACTAGGCAATTAGCTAGGCTGATTAGCGTAGTTTAATAATCCAGTTGAATAACGCAACAGCCACGGTCGAAGCCATAGTTGAGTAGCCAGGCATCCCAGTGGAGTAGCGATACAGTTAGCCCAGCCCATCTATGACAGGAATCGAGTGCATTTCAACCTGGATCGACTGTTGGATAGAAACTTGGCATCAAGTACCGACATCTTGTCATCGAATCACCACTTTGCAATCATAGGGAAACTATCTGGAAGGGTATAGTTCAGTAAAGAGAAAATCCATTTTGGATGTCTGATGAGGGAAACATTGCGTAGACCTAATAAATAGTCTAACTTAATATGTCGATCGTACCAGGCCTTTTCGCACTGATTTTGTACCTGCTGATGGAAGCCGACCAGAAACTATTCCTCTTCCAGTTCCTCCAATTGCGTGAGTCGTTCCTCGACGGCTCCGTGGTCCGTCATACCTATGAGCATTGTTATGCACAAACTAGGCACAATATATTCCATTAGCATGATAGTTTGCACTCCATAGACCAACCAAAAAAGTGTTTGTCCCATTTTTTGCATGTTGTTCTATAAGCCCATAATATTGCATACACACATAAGTCTCAATCACTTCATTGTGCGTTGCAGACTTTGGTTAGCGCAGTCTCTAGTATTTTGTTAAATGCTTCTATTGTCCCATTGGCTTGTGGGTGATATGGTGTCCTTTTCTAATGATACACATGAAACTCTTATGTTAGCGTGTTGATTGTTTCGTTCAACAAATGTGTACTATGATCGCTCATCAAGATATTCGGACATCCAAATCATGTCAATACGTGTTCGAACAAAAACTTTGCAGCCGTGGCAGTCGTGCAATCTTTTACTGGTTGCACTTCTACCCAATGATTCAGGTACTCTGTCGCAGTGATAATGTATCGTGCACCCGTCTTTCCCTGAGGTTTGATAGGGCCTACAAAGTTGATCGCCCACTTCTAGAAGGGATGCAACGTCATTTGTGGATTCAAAGGCATCCCGTCCCTTCACGATGGTTTACATGTTCTTTAACATACATAATAGGAATTGCAGTGTGCTTTTGAATCCTAATGAAGGGTTTGCCACCACAACCCTATGCAGAGGATCTTCTGTGCAGTTTCTCACCCTGCATAGTGGCCTCCTACAACACCCCCATGCATGTCTACGAGGATCTGACTTCATTCAAATTCATGTACATACCGTCGTAGTATCTTGTCATTGCCAATCTTATATAGGTGCCTTGCGATGACAGAAAAATCTGTCGCGCATACCACCAATTTCTTCTTCTGCTAGATGAAGTACTCTTTCAGCACAGTCCCAGTCATGAGAAAGTGGATTATGTCTTTGAAGTGTCCATCCGTTACGGCACAACAAAGAGCTATGCACTAGGTAATCCTTCCTCCAAACTAGTGGGTTCCTCTCCCGTCTCAATGCATGACAAGTGATCTGGTCCTGCATTTAGACGTCCAGGCTTCACAATTACCTCAATATAGTATTCTTGGAACAATAAGAGCCAACTACATATGTGTCAATCCTCAAAACTTCCTTGGTTTGTACCCACTACCTCACAGGTGTAGCACACTCTACCAATTTCAAAGCTTCAAAGTGTTGCTGCTCAGGCACCTCTCTTTCAAATTTATTCAAGAAGTCATCTACCTCGCTTAACCCATCATGCATAGGTATATCCCTTGCCTCTGTTGATATTCAGTGCAACGATCTCGTCATCATGTTACAGTTCGGTGTGGTTACCTTGTGTAATCGGTTCCCATTTGTTGGCTTGTTGGGGCCTGACCCAGGTTCGGAGTTAATTAGCCAAATAAATCCTTGTACTATTGGCCCTTTCCACAATAGTCCGAGGAGCAGACTAAAGTCTCACCCAAAGTATTATGGGGGGGTGTTCGAATCAGGTTTCCGCACCCTTGAGATGTTTGAGGGGTTTATTTGGTCCACATGTTAGTCCCTTTGCATAGGTTACTTCGCGCACTTCCCTGGCCTTCGCGGTCTGATATATTTGTCTGTGTGCAACCCTAACCAAGGGCTGTGGGGCTTTGGAGCAGTGATCTACACTATTTCCCTATGTCACACCTGAGATATTACTTATCTTCTTATACCAGTTAGTTATCTTCGCATAAACAGATTCCTTATGTTATATTTACTTGTTCAGCATATTCATATGAGTTTGCACAACAAATAAACAGTAAACTTGCTATTCATACCCAATAATATAAAAAATAGGAAAAGATACATAGAACTATGGTAAAAATTCTCTTTATTAAATCTTCCAACGATTACAGACTCGGTCTGCCCTGCACACTCAGCTACAAAGCCTTCTCCTACTCTACGACCCAAAGACATGAGTTACACTTCGACTCAATCAATTCCTTAGACTCTTCATGCTTCTTCCATTTACTGTTTTCTACACTTAGTGCCTCGCTCTATTTATACAATTCCATGGTCCGAACCATGGATAGATCTTTCAAACCAACATTACATTACAAAAACAAGGGCAGACAACCCTTATGACTTCGTGCTCTGCGCCCACAATTCATGAAGTCTTTACAATGGACTTGGTCAAAACTTGGGCTTTAAGCCCTAAAACATGCCTTAGGAGTATTCCACACCCAACATAACAGAATCTGGTTTTGTGATGTTCAGTATGTTGATTGGTATTCTGGTTACAGTGATCTGACTATTCTAGTTGTTTCAGTGGATTGATTTGGTTTATTCGGTGATTGGGTTTTAGTTGATGGTTGATTCATTTGGGTCATAGATTGGTTGTTTCAGATGATGATTGAGTGATTTGTTGCAATATTTAGTTTCAAATTTGATATTTGGTTTTTGGCTTAAATGTTGGTAGTGGGACCAGTCTGAAAATTTCATGAAACGTGGCCTAAAATTTTGATATGTTGTATCAGGTGGATCTAGTATGAAAATTTATGAAACGTGGTCCCTGTAGGTGTTGAGGGTTGGAGCCTTAAATGAGGAAGATGTTACTTCCTTCCAGTGGTAGTTGGTAAATGAGATCGAGGGGTTGGAGCTCCCTTCTGGTGGGTGCTAGTAGATAAGATCAGGGGGTCGAAGCTCCCTTCCAGTAGGAGCTGGAGAACGATCGAAATTTGTACCCTTCTGTACTTGGGTTCTTGCATACTAGTATGAGTTTGTACTAGTACAATATTGTCAGAAGTTTTTCTTTATAATAAAAATAAGACAGAGACGACAATAGCAGTGATTTTTTTCCCACATTGGGTTTCCACCTTAAATCCTTGTGTTCATGTGTGATGATTATGTGTTATGGTTTATTTTTTTCTTACTGCACATGGTTAATGTTTATGAAGTACTGATGCACTCAATCAAGATAAACAAAAGATGAATTAACTGAAAAATGTGTTTTACTGGATATACGCTAGGTGTATAAATAATAGTCGCGTACACATGCGGGTTACCTTTATTGAAGTCACGTACAGAAATCAAGATATGAAATTGAAAATTTTAATGATTTAAAAACACTGATTCACACCCCCACCCTGCCTTTCAATATTTTTTCCAACAATTACATTATTCCCTTAGGTAGCTCCCTTTGTAACCCATATTATCCCCCCTAAGTATACTACATTTCACAAGTTCCCTAACAATGTGTTATTTCTCTGAGCATTAGTATTAGGATTTAAATGGGAGATGTGTGGAAAAACATAATAGTTAATATTATTATGTTTCATCGTGAGGAGCTTTTATTGTTTATCTGGAAGGAACGAAATTAGGATGGGGTATTTTCAAGAGAACTAGGGATCCATAGGGAAATTAATGTTAAACTATTAGTGTCAATCTGTTATTATTATTATGTTTCATTCTGCAGAGTTTTAGTTGTGCAGAAGATAGGGTATGTATGTCGATTTCTCGAATAAATTCTTACGTTAACCAGAAAGGAAAATAAACAACTTTGCAAATTAAGTTGATTTAATATTTTGAAATTAAGTTATTGAGAACAAAAAATAGTTGAATCAGTAATACAGATAAATTTCATGCATTGAAATTAATTTGTTATTTTCGAATTCAGGCAAAATTTCTTATTCTAATGTTCAAAAAATTGAAGAAAGATTGACACAGTTCACAATTGGCTTGTACAAGATATTATAAATTGATTTTCCTTATTAATGAAGAAAAACAAAAATACTAATAGTTATTTAAATTACTACATATTCTTGACATCAAAAGCGACGAGGACTTCATTAATTTTTGGCTCAAGTTGAGAAGAGGGAAACATTGGTCAATGGCCATGATATCATCATTTCTTTCATTAGTGTCTTCCTCAGCATTGAAATCTTCTGCGTGAGCTAGATTATCGAGATGAGAACTCAATTTTTTTTCCAATTGCAGTCGCTTCATCTTCAATTCCATTATCACCATTTTCTAATTTAGAAGTTCAAAATGAACTCTTGCTTTAGATTGAATCATTTCAGCATGCTTTGAGACCAAATTGATGAGAAATTCTAGAACACTGGTTATTCTAGCTAAAAAAGTACTGAGCTCTTGTTCCACAACTTCATAATCATGCTCCATAAACTTCAATCTGTCTTACACATGCTAATAAACTTGGTGAATTACGATCTTATCCCTGACTCTATGTTTGCATAATCGCTCTAGCAACGTAGATATATGACTGATCTAACTTTCCTTGATTGTAAACCTTTATCTTTTCCATTAATGTCATCTTTGAGTCCGCACAATGTAAACATTGATTATCTGAAGGACATGCAAAGGATGGTGCATGGGTGACAAAACAGGCGTGCAAAAGGAAATTTATGTTGTCGACACATAATTAATTTAACTATGAACAAATTTTGAATTAGTATTGCTATGTTTCCTTTTGTGAACCTTTCCTTTTGCGAAAATTTTACTATGCGGAGGAGGGGTAATGTGCATGCGAAAGGGGGCATAGACGGAAAATTAATTTAAACTATTTAATTTTCATTTAAAACTTTTACAGATTTTGCTATGGGGAATCAAGGATGTGTGAGAATGAAATATGTGCGAGAAAATGAAGGTGCGGAGTGAACTCTATAACTTTAATTTGTAATATAATGAAAGCTCTTATAATATTATCATGGTGCAGATACAATAATCAAGGGAAATAGAAAAATACTAGATAATGGCTCATAAAGATTGATTAATGTAAGGCTTTTCCATTTTGTGTTTTCTAATATAAAAGGTTCGATTTGGTTTTCGTGTTTCGGACAAATTTCATTTTGTGAAGTTTTCTTCGCACTCGGTACAATCTTTAGTAAATTATTTAACAATATTTAGAACTAAAATATCACTAATGATATATAAGTGTAGAAATATTTTGAAATTAAGTTACCGAGAGAAAAACAAAAGCTAAATCAATAATACAGATAAATGTCATGCATAGAAATTAATTTTGCATTTCCTATAATAAAATTTTTGAATTGGTTTTCATGTTTCAGATAGATTTCTTACAACATTTAGTAAATTATTTAGCAATATTTAGAATTAAAATATTACCAATAATATACAATAACAATAATAATGACGAAGAATTTTGTGGAAAGAAAAAGATTACGGAAGTGGAGAGCTTTCATTATCATAGTACAACCTTTAATTAATTAATTAGAAAAGACTTTAGGGAAAAAGAAGTCGATTATCCGGGGGTGTTGAAAAATAAGAATTGTTTGCACTTCTGCAGTTCCTCCTAAAGTGAGGTAACAACATAATAGTGGGGAGAGAGCACAACCTTTAATCAGTTGATCAACAAAGTCTTTAGTGCAAAACAAGTTGATTTTGTTGGAGTACGGAAATCGCACTTGGTCTGTAAGAGGTGTTCATTAACATTTGTGCACAGGTGGAAAGTTTCCTGCAGATAGATTTAAATGTACGTAGAGGTTTCATCAAGGATATAGAAAGTCTAATAAACATTATGTAAGACGCATTACTGTTTTGTTTTAAATGAGCAACATTAACTTATTGCAGTAAGGACTTTAATAAACATTAAATAAGAAACATTAATATTTATTTTTAAATAGCATAGAACTATTCATACTTAATAAGGTTCAATTTCATAAAAATTACTTCCATTCAAACAATACAATGAATCATTGACCAAATTTTTCATTTTGTCGATTATAATGTTACGTGTTGATGGATCATTGACCAAATTGTTCATTTTGTCAATTATAATTTTATGTGTTAAGAATATGGGCATATGATATCACCATTAATAACAAGTGCATCTTTTATGGTGCATTGACAGTGCATCATTTGCCCATATTTCCAGCACAAAACATTATGATCAAGAAAGGCTCCCTGGTAATCGTAAGGCTTCTCTTCGAAGTTTCCTAGTGCATTTAGATCATAGCACATCGACAAACAATATTATAAGATATTGTTCATTTTTTCTACTCCTTTAACTCTTCTCCGAATTAATAGCTTGGCTTTATATTTTCCTGGTGCGATTGTTGCACTACTTGATTATTTTTTTGGTTTTGTTTCAATGGTTGTTGTTTTATAGCTCTAGAAGATTCACAGGACTTTCCATTTTCGATAGACAATTATTACGCTAACTTTATCATTAGTGTTTTCATAACTAGATTGATACACTTATGTGTGGGAATTACGTGAGATATTTTTTAGTTCTGTTCAAAAATGATACCATGTTCAAATCCCTTTGATAAATTCTAGGTTCTTACAATGGAACCATTTGTTGGCTAAAAATCATAGACAGGTAGGGACCCTAGGTTCAAGCAAAGGGGCCAACAAAGGTTTTGTTGTAGTCTAGTGTAATGTCAGCTTTTCCACCTTACTCAAGAATAATAAGGTGTCTCATCTGAGGCATGCCGTGACTTTACTTAGTTAAAGGATTGGAACCAAGCATTGGGAGGAATCACGCAAAGGCTACCAGTACTCCTAAACTAAAAAAAACAATACCAGATGTATAAACATTGCGGAAGACAAAAACTAAACCATTTGAAGGAACATACAATACACACATACATTCATAATAAAAAATTTAAAGTCTCACATAAAACCAACACAAGTAGATCCACAAGCATCCCCACAACTATAACATCCCTGGTCAAAAATCCATCTAACAAAGTTAATAAAGGAAAAAATAATGACCATGGGAACGGGACACATATTCCAAGCTAGATGTTGGGCTAAAATATAGTGATGGGGATCACTTGTGATTAATTAATGGCTATGGAATTTGGTAAAGGCAGTGGCAAAGGCTTTTGAAAGGCAAAGTGGCATTAATTGGTATTTTATTTAGGAAAATAATGAAAATTAGGAGAAGAAAAAGGTGAATGGTCACAGGTTTCATGCGAGGAGAAAAATGAAGGAAAATAATGAAAAATTTAAGAAAAAATAGGTCTCATTAATAAAAAGGCTTCTTACGATCAGTTGACAAAATTTTGTCAGTTTTTGCTTAGTGCTCTCTATTCTACTTTGTCTCTCTCATACTCTTTGACACTTTGAGTTTTCTTGGAGCACTCTTGGAGGAGTGTGTCATTCTTGGGATTTGGAGTAAAAAGGAGAAAAGAAGAGAATTAAATAGCAAGAGGAAATCAATATCATAAGCTATAGCAGTTTTTGCTTGTAGGTACTGAGTTGCATGTATGATTTCCTTGGTAGTTTTGACATGCATGGAATATGCATGTGGTTTCTTGGTTATGATTTTTCATTGGCATGGAGGAATTACTAGATTGATGGTAGATTTTCCTAGCCTTGCCATTTCCTAAATAGTCATGGTGTTGTGGGTATCTTTCCTTTCATTTTCTAGTTGTTTCTCATGTTCCCTAGGGGTGTGGGTTGAGTTACTAGTTCCTGGAAGCCTTGGAAAAACAATTTAGAATCCCTGTAACAACTTGGATCAAGTTGCTAGTCCTATAAGCCCTGGTTGAAAAAATGCTTTGGAAGATTGGAAACAGTTGTGGGTTGAGTTACTAGTCTTGGAAGCCCTAGTTGGAACAAACACTTTGGAGCCCTAGATAGCTTGGGTATAGACCAATCTGGTGATGGTTAGTGATTTTTGACCATGAGGTGGAATCATTAGTTGAGGGTTGAGGTGGTTGTCCTCTGGAAGCCCTGGTTTGGTTTTGTTGGATTTTTTCAATGAGATCCCACATTCATGCTTGGAATATGGAATGAGGATGATTGGCTAAAAGAAATATTTGGTTAAGTCGGTCTATGGTCATGCTATACATGGAAATTCCAAACCTAGTTTCATTTTACATATGTTAATAAGAGATCCTTTCCTCCTATATTTGATGGGTAAATATACTTGTTCATATGTGGTTTTTATGGTTGTTATATCCTTGTTATTTGTGTTGAATATATGATGGTTAAGATGATGTTTTATGACAGTCTTGATGTATGTCTCTCATCATGTTTTGATTAAAAAAGGAATAAACAAGGAATATATGACCTAATAGATGATAATGTAGCTATTTTGATAAGGAATCAATGTTTCCTTACGATTCTTAGATAAGTATGAGACCTCTTATATGCTCAAATATTTTTTATGACCTACAGATTTCATAGTTGTGATATGTTCAACGAAATGCCTATCATGGCTAGTAGGGGTCCAATCAATTCATTTATCAAATGTTTGCATTAGTACTCTTGTTTCAATGTTATTTATCATTTTTAAAGTTTTCATGAAGTTTTGGGTAGTGACATGAGTCCTAGCTCTGAAAAAGTGGCACAGACTCCAGGGTCGATGGCTCAATTGCATGCATGCCTTGTCATTGGAGTGATTGGGGGTCCATGTCAGTGAAATGTCAAGTTGTCTCAGGGGTTGATCACCTGGAAAGGTTGGTTGGCTCATGGAGGTTTTGTAGCATGTGTGGAAGGTTAGAATGGTATGGTTTGGTTGGTTCCACTTCCTTAATTGTACATGGAGAGTTGAATCACATCATAGTAGCCTCTTGTCACATGTTTACCAGAGCAGACCAGTTAACTTGGGTAAATATGAGACGAGGTTGGTTATAGAGTGGTATCAAAGCATGGTTCACCCCTTGGACTGGATGGGCGAGATGTTGGTCAAGCATTCATGTTGGTTGCATAGATGTGTTATTTATGCTTCTGGTCTATGTACTTGTTTGTATGCATGGTGTTGGTCATGGTTACAGTGGTGTCATCATGTGAAAGTTGATGGTGAGTTTTTGGATGTGATCATCATGAATGTACATCATTTATGCATTAGTTATATATGTCAATGTTTATATATAGTTGTGCATGCATTGACATTGTTGTAGTTATCATGCATGAGGTCATGGTATGTGGTTGGTATGGTCATGAGTTTATGACTGGATAATGATTCAAATGATGATTATATGTTGATATGATTATGTTTATATATGTATTGCACTAATCTAGTTGGTCTTACAGATGAGATATCCTCCCTTGAACTAAACTAAGGTATGTTGGTTTGTTTATGATTTGGTTTATCTAACATGATATACCTTTCAAGAAGAGAAGATCAAATATGACTAGCAATATGGTAGACTACAACTCAGAAGATTCTCCCTATAGATCATATGAGCATCATGGTGAGGGACATTCTCCTGACGTAGCAAAAAATGTGAGAAGTTTGAAGGTGGAATTAAGAGGTTGCAAAGGATATAATGACTGAACCATTCAATGACAGAGAGACTTGATAGGGAATTGAAGAAACAAGAAGAGGCCAATGTAGTGGTTTTTCAAAGCTTGTTAGACTTGCAAAAATAGGGACCACTTAGAATTAGTCGTGGACAAGAGGATAGGACTAATGGAACATATGGTAGCGAGTGACATGGTAGGCATAGGTTGGATAGAGATGACACGGTCAAAGATGGCATATTCTTGGATACACCTGATAAACGAGGCAATGGACATGGGACTTACTCTAGTTCTGGTTCATACATGTATCAAGGTCATCATCATTATCATCCTTATAGGAGGATTGATAGGGGATATTTATTGGATGAGTTCAAGAAACCAAAGCCACCTACATTTGATGGGGAAATGAAGAAGTCATCGGATGTCAAAGCATGGTTTCTTGGGATGAATAAGTTCTTCAAGTTACATGATTACTCAGCAAACATAAATCCATGATGGTGACATTCAATCTTAAAGGTAAAGAAGATATTTGGTGGGAAGATGTAAAGAATGTTAAAGGTATTGATGAAGAGGAGGTTACTTGTAGTGAGTTCAAGATACTATTCAGGAAGAAGTATTTATCATAGAGATACTATGACGATGGGGAAAAAGAATTCTATGAGTTTAAGATGTGATATATGACAAATGAGGATTACACTAGTAGATTATTGGATTTATTGAGGTATGTGCCTTACCTCAAGGAGGAAAAGGCTAATATTTACAAATTCATCAATGGGTTTCCAGTAGCATTCAAGGACAAGATTGAGTTTGATGAGCCTAGATTATTGGAGGAGGCCATCTATAAGCTAAAGCATTATTTTGGGAAATCAAAGTGTAGATCTGAGACTAATCTAGACTAGAAAGGTAATGCAAAGAATAAAAGAAAATGGGACAAGAAGAGAATAAGACCTCAATATACAAGTAACAAAGAGAATGAAGCACCGCATAAGAATTTCAATGCATATAATAGAGGATAGGGATTTCAGTATGAGGAGCAGAACAAGGGTGATGGTTGGAATCCCTTGTAGTGTTGGACTTGTGGAGAAGAACAACGTAGGAGGGATTGTCCACAACATCAGGGTGGTACACCACAATTCTACAATGCTCAGGAGGCACAGACAGTGGGAGATGTTGGACAGAGCATTCCATGAATTTATGCAGCACTGGAGAACAGGCAGGCAGATCATCAGGTGTCTATTATCGATATGGGTAGTAATATTTGTGATCAAGTTGTTTCTATTTTGATTGACCCTAAATATAATTATAGTTATGTTAATCCCAACCTGGTGGATAAGTCTAGTTTGAATAAAGTGTTGCCATTATGATGCATGTGTTGTACTTGATGGCAACCAACTCGTAGAAGACCAACTCACTTATATATATCTAGATGAATCTGCAGAAGAGATATCAGATGTGACCGAATGCATGGGATGCCGGACAACTCAAAGGAATCAGATGACAGTTCTCAGTATGACAAGTTAGCTTTGCCATCAAGTCCAAAGGGGGAGATTGTTGTCATTATGATACATATGTTGTACTTGATGGCAACTCACTCATCTCAGATGATAAATTATAGTGCAGAGAAAATTTCACGCACTTTCATGAAGAGAAAAGTTCCTTTCATGCAGAGAAAATTTCACGCACTTTCATGTAGAGAAAAGTTCCTTTCATACAGAGAAAATTTCACACACTTTCATGCAGAGAAAAGTTCACGCACTTTCATGAAGAGAAAAGCTCCTTTCATGCAGAGAAAAGTTCACGCACTTTCATGCAAAGAAAAGTTCCTTTCATGTAGAGAAAAGTTCACGCACTTTCATGTAGAGAAAATTTCACGCACTTTCATGTAGAGAAAAGCGCACGCACATGGGAAATCTTATGGTTGGTTCATGGTATTAGTCCGACTGTTTTTGATCTTATGGTTTTGGACCATGGTATTGAGTAAGGCCTAAGACTATAAAAGGAGAAGAATATCATTAGGCAAATGCATGGAAAAAAACTTGAATATCTAATGTAGTATGAGATCCAGTATGCAGGATATGGGTTATGATGCATTGCTTGATCTGAGCTAAGGAGGGATCTCACCTGTTGATGGAGAACAAGATCTAAGGATAGATCGGGATCAAATGGTTTGAAATGAATCATCTTTATATGGTTTGATCATGGATAGACTAGATCTGAATTATTGATGCATGTTTTATTGTATGCATGTTATGATCTGGGTATGACTTCTGTTTTAAATAGCCGCAAAGTCATGATTGAATATGTATAGATCTGTACGCGGGTTGGCTTTGGCGAAAGCGCGTATATACGCAGGTTTGATTCATCGTAGTAGCGTATACATAATGAAGTATGATGTTTGAAGTTGCAGTTGGGTTTTATTGTTATTGCAGAGTTCTGTAGTCTTCTCTATGTTCTGGTGACTGTGTTGTTGACAGGGTTTCAGTGTTTCAATGATTCATAAATTGATGATGCTAGTATTGATTGTTTTGTGCTTCAATGATATTGATGGGTCCAGTATGAAAATTGGATGAAACATGGCCTTCAGATTATGGTGTTGTGCTTCAGGAGTATCCAGTCTGAAAATGTATGAAATGTCGTACCTGGAGGAAGAAAGAGAAGGTTGTTTCCTTCTGTAGGTCGACACCTACGTACTAGTACATCAGCTAGTACAAGAGCTAAGGGGGTGGTAGCTCCCTTCCAGTAGCATCTGGAGAACGAGTAAAGGTTGGAGCATTT
>APFE030741526.1:212778-254054 GCA_000404065.3 Pinus taeda
CTGATCCTGTATTGTTTATGAATATAGATCTCTGTTCTTCGATAGTATTATGCTGCTTTGATTCCACAGGTGCTCTCTGAAGTTGTGTAGACAAAGAAGGAGCGGCAAATATCTATCGAGAAGGAGAGGAACCGAGCAAGCAACCAAGCGCAAGACAAAGGTTGGTGTCCCCTGTTCCCCTCTTGTATATTTTTCATAAAGGAAAACGAAAGTAGTTTTAACTTGTTTGTTTCTAAGATAGCTACCAGTCTTAATGGGAATAGCAGCTCTAAGTGGACACTATTCCTGGTAATAGTATCGAAGAAAATTGTGTCAAACAGGGATACCAAGTTTACTTCTAGGTTCTAGAAATATCTATTCGCAAGTTTGGGTACAGAGTTGGCCTTCATCACAACTTATAATCCGTAGATAGATGGAAATACAATGAGGGTCAACGGGATATTGGAGGATATGTTGAGTATGTATGTGATCCATCGGTAGTGGAAGTGGTAATATTATGTTCCACTGGTTGAGTTTTCTTACAACAATGGGTATCGGGAATCTTTGAGGATTATTCTCACTAAGGCATTGTATGGGTAGAGTTGTAATACTCCCATCAGTTGGGGTGATCCAATGAATAACGTTTTGATCGGACCAAACATGTTGGTAGAGATGGAATAGGAAATGTAGGTAATCAAGAAGAATTTGAAGGTGGCACATGATAGACAGAAGATTTATGCATATCAGAACAAGATATTTAAGGAGTTTCAGGTTGGGAAATAGATGTACTTGCACATCAAGCCAGAGAAGAGCTCCTTGAGGATTAATTCATGTCCCAAGTTGGAACCTTGGTTTTGTGGACCCTTCAAGATCCTTGAGAGGATTGGAACAGTAGCCTATCGACTTGCATTGCCTCCAACAATGAAATTTCATGATGCTTTCCATGTGTCATTGCTTAAGAATTATGTTAAATATGTTGATCATGTGATTGGTTGGTCTGTATTGCAAGTGGAACCAGAAGGAGAATTCCATCCAGAACCTCAGTGCATTTTGCATAGAAATATTCTCAAGCTTCGGAACCGAGAAATCGAGTAGGTTAAAGTGTGGTGGAAGAACTGGGCCCAATGAAGCTACATCAGAGATGGAATATCATATGTGGGCTATGTATCCTTCTCTATATACTAGTTGAGTGAATGCTTTTGGCATATGTTTGGTATTTTTATATATGTATATGGATGTAAATACCACCATGAGCTGTGTGATAAAGCTCCAATAAGTAGTATGGGTGTCATGTCATTACGGTTGTCATGTTTTTATGTTTCTTATGTTGGTTTTCTTCTCAGCATGATGATAATTGTAAATACTGCAATGAGCTAAGTTATAAAGCTCCATGGGCAGTATGTTTTACTTTTTAGCAGTCTTGCTAGTTGTAGGTGTCATTGAACACCAAGGACAATGTCCCCCTAAGGGGGAGGGTTCTATAACAACCTTGGTTAAAAATCCATGTAATAAATTTGAAAAAGGAAAAACTAATAATTGTTAGCGCAGGATCCCCCAAGGGAAGTTTTGGGCTTAAAGCCTAGTTTTTGGTTAAAAGTTGTAAATCCAATGTAAAGACTCCACATTTTGTGGGCATGGAGTGCCAAGTTGTAAATGAGTCATAGGGTTGTCCACCCTCAATTTTTTAATGTAATGTCAGCTTTAGATAGCTACCCATGGTTCACAAACCATGGGATTGTATAAATAGAGTGAGGCTCTAAGTTGTAAAGAGGAGATAGGATTAAAATAGAATTAGAAAAGAAGGATGGAGAATTGAGTCGTGACTGAAGTGTAGAGTTGAGCCTTTGGGTCATATAGTACGAGAAGGCCCTACATCTGAGTGCACAGAAACCTAGTAGTCCCCAGTTGAGTGCGCGAACCATTGTAGCTGTGTGCACAGGGTGAGTCGAGTCTGTAACCATTGAAGCATTAATAAAGATAAGTTTCGCATCAATTCTATGTATCTATTTCTTGTTTTATGCTTTTAGGATATTGGGTATGAATTGCATTTTCATTGTTTATATGGGGCACAAACTTATATGATTGTGTTGATTAAGTAAATGTGAGATAAGTATTTGTTTACACAAAGATAACTAACAATTGCAAGATGATAAGCAAGATCTACTGTGTAACTTAGGGAAATCGCTTAAATTGCTGCCCTAAGCAGTGTGAAAGCACCTAAGCCCCTGGTGAGGGCTACTTGAAGGTGGTTATAACAGATCGCGAAGGTATCGTAGGTTAGGATAGTGCACAAAGTAGGGTATTCACAGTTGAACTAAATCAACCCCTCAAACATCTCAAGGGTGTGGAAACTTGGTTCCAGCATCCCCCCATACTGCTTCGGGTGAGACTTCAATCCACGCATCGCAAGTTGTTGCCGAAAGGGCCAATAGTGTAGGTATTTGTTTGGCTAATTAACTCCGAACTTGGGTCAGGCCCCAACAATCCAACAAATGGTTCTATTGCCAGGACCAGAATCTGCATAGAGATGTCTGATGTCATATCATTGGAATCTAGCTAAGAAGTAAATTGAAGGTTGGTTGGAAAGGATAATTCATGAGTTCGCGGCACAAGAGAATAAGAATCTACTACTGACAAAAGAAGAGTGGTTATACTACTACCTATACACAGAGATCCATGAAATCTTCTTCGCATCTTTCCCTATTGAGTTGTACGAGTGGATCGCGAAGCTAGCAGACAGCCAAGGAAGGTGAAAACTCGATAGTCCTATTATGTGGACCCTATAGTTGGTGCATAGATTGGAAGCATCGTAGGATAAGATTGTGCGTGTTGTTGATCATTGGCTTAATCGGATTATAGGAGGATTCATTACTGAGTTCACAGTAGACACTTCAGTCAGCTATAGTGAGGCAGAGTGACGCTTCCTCAAAGGACCGCGAGGTAAGTACGTAAAGTCTTTGAATACTTGGATTAAAATTCTATTGTGTGAAAAGAGGGTTATGCAATTACCTTGATGTTTGAAGCTACGCGAAGCGGAAAATCCTACAGAAATGAAGTAAGGGACCAGAGAATAGCCCTTTGATTTCAACTCCATGAGGGGATGAGGAAGAGCTCGTGAAGGTCTCTCCGTGAAGTGTGATCTGTTTGATAAGGCATAGGATTCCGCGCATACCACCCCCACCCACACCACCACCAGCTTCACCACCATCACCTCCATCTTCACCCATACCACCTATGCCACCACCGTGATTCAAAATGGCAACCACAATAAAGTTGCTTGTGTTCAATGGATTGGGAAATGAAGATCTGGACCAGTTTTGGTTCATGGTAAGAGTCGTAGGGGAAGTGCAGGGAGTTACAGATGATAATATAAAGAAAGTGATGTTGTTTAGCGCTCTGCAGGATCACGCGCTGACCTGGTATATTAAGGATTCTAATGACAATCCGAATGCGGGAATCGCGGATGTCCAAATTGTGCTAAATAAGGAATTTAGTAGGATGAAGTCAAAGGCACCATCGATCATTGGATTCAAAGAGATCACAATGCTACCAGGTGAGACTCCTTGGGATCTGGATCAGAGGCTTAAGTGAATGATTCGCGCAGCTAATATGAATCTAACAGATGGAAAACACCGTGAATGGTTTGTAGCGTCGCTAACGCCACATCTGAGGAGCGTGTTGTCACAGTAGAAGTTAACGACTTAGGCAAAGGCCCTAGAGATTGCAATGTGGCTTCATGAGACCCCGATGTAGGATATTAAGTTTGGATTTTAGTAGATTCACATGTATTTGAAAAACTTATGCCTTGATATGCAGAGTCTGAAATAGGAAAGGACAGCTCAACCAGAGGTGCATGAAGAGGTGTGGTGTGTAAAATACAAGGGTCAGGGTCATGATAAGGACCATTGCCCAGTGTTCGTAAAATACCCCACAGGAGGAGGATCGATGTTGTTAATACCGGAGGCACAAGCAGGACCTAGTGCGGCGCATGCTTTGTGGTGTGTGATTTGTCAAATAAGTGGAAAGCATGCTACGAACAACTACCATTTGTTACAGAAGTACATGCAGAATTCGCAAAAATTGTTCTGTAATTTCTGTAGGTCGGTAAGACACGATGAGCACACTTGTATAAGTTATGAGTTAATGATGGATAGAACCCCCACCTATAGATTTCAGGAAAGAACATGGCTCCTAGACTAGAAGGCCGGAGTGGCGTGAGCAGCATTTCAGGGGCACGGATGGGGTCGAGGTGGAGGAGGACCTAGAAGAGGTCGTGGACAGCTGATATGCTACAATTGCAGAGGGTCGGGACATTATGCCTGCGATTTTACGAACCCAACACATCCATCGTGTCTATATTGTACCTTGTTTGATCATGAGAAGGAAGATTGTCCTATGTTGATAGCTAAGATACGTGACAAGGGAGCGCTACCACCTCCCTTGACTTAGAACCTATAGATGATGAGGTCTGAGCTACGCAAGGAAGATCCAAATGTGAACATTGTGCTCTAAAGTGGAATCACGACAAGAGATGATAGAGGCAAACAACATGAAGATAGTACTTGGGTTTGCAAAACTCCAGCAAAAGAAGTGGAGTTTGATTTGGAGTGCACTCGAAAAACCTTCATGGAAGATAAGAAGAGCTTTGTTGATGCCTCCACTTCAATAAGCAAGGATAAACTAGAGCCATAGATGGACCCATATATGATCATGACGTTCCTGGAAAAATGCATGAAGTAAAGCTGTAAAGGGATTGCAGGAACTCATTAATAGATGCGACGGGACCACACCAGGAGGACCGAGCATAGTTTGGAAGATTGGAAAGAATAAGACAAGGACGGGGAGAGAAATGAGGTTAACCGTGCAAATTGGAGAATATGAGATGGACAAAGTAATTATATATTTAGGATCGGATGCAAACGTTCTGCCGAAGAAGACATGGGAGAGCATGGGGAGACCTACACTACAACGGTCTCCTATTTAGCTGCGAATGGTGAACTAGCAGAAGATAATACCCATGGGGCAATTGCAGGGACTCATTGTGGATATTGAGGGAGCGAACGCAATGGCAGACTTTGAAGTAATAGAGATTGTTGATGACAGCAATCCCTACCCCGCACTCTTAGGATATAATTGGGCCACTGACATGAATGGGGTGATTAATCTAAAGAAGCTCAAGATGATTTTTGAGAAGAAGACTCTGCACGTAGTTATATCCTTGGACCCTATTAAAGCATCGTGTTATATAGAGCTAGTGCACCACTATGAAAGTGAAGATGATTTGGACTACATCTACAAAATAACTACGTGAGAGCAAGATTGGGTAAATCCCACCATGGACAGACGGATCTCATGGGAGCGCGAAAGCTCCTGTACGTTGGATTCTAATGAGGAGATAGAGCGATGGAAGAACCAATTACACAAGGTAACCACGTTGAAATGTAATATGATGACAAGATCGTTGCGCTTCGTACCGATGGAAGTGAGGGATTTGCCTTTATGATGGGTTAGGTGAGTTACATACTTTCCTAGATAAGTTTGAAAGGGAGGTGCCAGAAAATCAATGTTTCTAGGCATTGAATTGGGTACTGTGCGCTATGCCCGCAAGGTGGTGGGGTACACACAAAGGGAGCTTTGACGACTAACGCAAGTGTAGGAGGATGATGCGTACATGGTTTGGGAAGCCTAGAGTACGATTGACAGAAAAATACAATGGGCAAGATGATTCATGCATGCATCTGGCCAGGTGGATGCAGGCATATGGAAAACAACCTACGCAGATGCGCATGAACTCTGTGCTTAGAGGTATGGTCAATAAGCGTGTGTTGGGGGGGAAGATGTGCATTTGGCTCTTAAAGTTGGACAGACAGTATATGTGAAGAATAATAATGCAGAAGGTTATCCACACAAAAGAAATTGATAAGGAGTGCATCGCTCTTAACACAGTATGCAATGCGCAGCGAGGTGATTGGGACCTCTGCATCCACAGGCAGACACCTTTTCAGTTGGTCAATAGAGTAGAAGCCATAATGCCTATGGAGTCTATCATGTCTAGTCTATGCATAGTAACACGTGTAGGGGTAACGGGGCACGGAGCCCTGGAAGAAAGGCTCATGCCGTTGGAAGAGCTCGAAGATGAACGGTTGGGACTCGATGAAGAGATCCAGTAGGGTGATCTTAGGCTCTAATAACTCATGAATGAAAGAATTTGCTTGAGGGAGAAAAGCGCCATCTTGGAAGTGGAAGTTAAGAAGCTTGAAGAAGGAATAAAGAAGGAATTTTTTGATAGAAATACCGAAGTAATAGAGCAGGATGAGCTTGATTACATCGACAAACTTGGGGACCACCACCGAGAGTTTCTAAGTTTGTTACATGAGATGGGACCATATGTTATTAACGAAATCATAGATGGTGTGGTAGTGTAGTTGGTGAAGTTAAATGGTGAACTCTTTCTAGGAAAAGTGAATGGCAGTCGGTTAAAGCCATACACGGGTGACCCAACTATTTGACTAGCCAACAAAAGCACAATCTTCATGCTCTAGGAAGCTAAAAGGACACGCAAGACTATAAATATGTGCAGGGCACCAATTCAGCTACAACAAACTCTGAACAGTGCATCTAGGAAGTACAACAGGGAGCTGCTCAGTGCGTTGCCGATCTTGTAGTGGTCCAAGCAGAGTTAGGTGGTTTTCGTGTGAAGATCTCTATAACGACAGAGTAACTCAAGGACGAGTCACGATGTTTATGTTGGGGGCCTTTTGGGCATGGGATCCCCCAAGGGAATTTTTGAGGCTTAAAGCCCAGTTTTTGGTTAAAATTTGTAAATCCAATGTAAAGACTCCACATTTTGTGGGCGCAGAGCGCGAAGTTGTAAATGAGTCATAGGGTTGTCTACCCTCAATTTTGTAAAGTAATGTCGGCTTTAGATATATACCCATGGTTTGCAGACCATGGGATTGTATAAATAGAGAGAGGCTTTAAGTTGTAGAGAGGAGATAGGATTAAAATAGAATTAGAGAAGAAGGATGGAGAATTGAGTCTTGTCTGAAGTGTAGAGTCAAGCCTTTGGGTCGTAGAGTAGGAGAAGGCACTGTAGCTGAGTGCACAAAGGCCTAGTAGTCTGCAGCAAAGTGCGCGGACCCCTGTAGCTGAGTGTGCAAGGTGAGTCAAGTCTATAACCATTGAAGCATTAATAAAGAGAAGTTTCGCATCAATTATGTGCATCTATTTCTTGTTTTATGCTTTGAGGATATTGGATATGAATTGCACTTTCACTGTTTATATATTGTGCGAACTTATGTGATTGTGTTGATTAAGTAAATTGTAGATAAGTATCTATTTATGCAAAGATAACTAACAATTGCAAGACAAAAAGCAAGATCTGTGATGTGAATTAGGGAAATAGCTTAGATTGTTGCCCTAAGCAGTGTGAAAGCACCTCAGCCCCTAGTGAGGGCTGCATAAAGGCGGCTATAATAGATCACGAAGGTATCACAGGTTAGGATAGTGCATGAGGTAGGGTATTCACAGTTGGACTAAATCGACCCCTCAGACATCTCGAGGGTGTGGTACCTTGGTTCCAGCATCCCCCCATACAACTTCGGGTGAGACTTCAGTCCACGCACTGCGGGCTGTTGCTGAAAGGGCTAGTAGTGTAGGAATTTGTTTGGCTAATTAACTCCAAACCTGGGTCAGGACCCAACAAGCCAACAATAACCATGGTCATGGGACATGTATTCTAAGTTGAATATTGGAAAACATAGTGATGGGGATCACTTGTTATTAATTAATGGTTATGGAAATTGGTAAAGGAAATGGAAAAGGATTTGGAAAGGAAAAGTGGCAGTAATTGACATTTTATTGATGCAAATAATGGATATTGAGAGAAAAGGAATGTGAAAGGTCACATGTTGCATGTGAGGAGGAAAATGAAGGAAAATAATGGAAAATTGAAGAAAACAGATGCCTCATTAATAAAAAGGCTTCCAAGGATCAGTTGACAAACTTTTGTCAGTTTAAGCTTGGAGCTCTCTATTCTACTCTCTCTCTCTCTCTCATAATGTTGGACACATAGATTTTTCTTGGATAACTCTTGGAGGAGTGTGGCGTACTTGGGATTTGGAGAAAGACGTAAAAAGAATAGTAGGAAAGTGCAAGAGGACACTGAAATCGGTAGCTACAGTGGATTTTTCTTACATGTGCCGAGTTGCATATATGATTTCCTTGATATTTTTGGCATGCATGGCATATGCATGTGGGTTCTTGGCTATGATATGTCATTGGCATGGATGAATTCTTGGATTGACGGTGGATTTTCCTATCCTTTCCATTTACTGCATAGCCATGGTGTTGTGGGTGTCTTTACTTTTTATTTTTGGTTGGTTCTCATGTTCGTTATGCTTGTGGATTAAGTTACTAGTTCCTAGAAGCCTTGGTTGGACAAATGCTTTGTAAGTCATGTAACAGCTTGGGTTGAGTACTAGTCCTGGAAGCCCTGGTTGGAAAAACACTCTAGAAGCCTGACACTATTTGTGGGTTGAGTTACTAGTCCTGGAAGTCCTGGTTGGAACAAACACTCTGGAGCCCTCGATAGATTGGGTAAAGACCAAGTTGGTGATGGTTAGTGATGTTCGACTGTGAGGTGGAATCACTAGTTTAGGGTTGAGGTGGTTAGCCTCTGGAAGCCCTGGTTTGGTTTTGTTGGATTTGTTCCATGACATCCCACATTCATGCTTGGAATATGGCATGAGGATGATTTGCTGAAAGAAATATTTGGTTTAGCCAATCTATGGTCGGATGGTACATGGAAGTCCCAGACCTGGTTGCATTTTGAATATGTTAATAAGAGATCCTTTCCTCTTGTATGTGATCAGTAAATATATATGTTCATATGTGGTTTTTAAGGCTATTATATATTTTTATTTCTATTGAATATATTATGGTTAAGAGAATGTTTTATGATAGTCTTGATGTATGGCTCTCATCATGTTTTGATTAATTAAAGATTGAACAATGAATATATGACTTAATAGATGATAATGCAGCTATCATAATAAGGCATCAATGTTTCCTTACGAATCTCAGATAAGTATGAGATCCTTATGCTCATATCTCTTGTTATGACCTATAAATTTCATATTTTTGATATGTTTGACGAAATGCTTGTCATGGATAGTAGGGGTCAAGTCAAGTCATTGATCAAATGTTTGCATCAGTATTCTTGTTTTGATGTTATTTATCATTTATGAAGTTTTCATGAAGTTATGGGCAGTGGCTTGAGGCATGGCCCTAGAAAAGTGGCACATAATCTGGGGTCATTGGCTCAGAACTAGCTGAAAAAGTCCACTGTCGTTGGCACACCCTTGTTGTGGGAGTGATTAGAAGGCCATAGTCACATGCACACATTTTCATGGGAGCGGCTCGAGGTCCAGGTTAGTGAAATATCAAGTTTTCTCAGGGGTTGATCACATGGAAAGATATGTTGGCTCCTGGAAGTTGTGTAGCATGTGTGGAAGGTCAGACTGTGTAATGTCATTTCCTAAAGTATTTTGGAACAAGATTTATTTCTACATTTTTGGGCCAATTTTGGTGAAGATGGGGCCCATTTGATTTTTTATAGAAGACTTAGGAGTTAGAGGCAAGTTAATTTATATTAATTTATTTTGTTAATGATATGTGGGGATCACCCACATAAGAAATACAGACTCCCTGAACCAATGGTTCGAAATGCATGAGAGGGAAGAAAATGGAGGAAGAAAGGCTCCACGAAAGTGATAAAAGGAAGGAAACACACTTCAATTGCCATTCTTAGCTTATCGAATTTGATTTTGTTGCTTGAGTTGTTTAGTTGGGTCACTTGTTTTTTAGAAAGAGTTTTCCAAGTGGAGAACTCACCCTTTCTTCGGGGGACTTTGAGTGCCACCCTAGAGAGGTTTATCGATTATCATGCAAAGGAGATTTGTAGAGACCTTTCCAACATTTGTATTTAGTTCACCCCAGTAGTGCATATTTCTAAAGGATGCAATAGTGGATCTAGTGTGGCAATTGCAGCATTCTTCTAGAGGGCTATTACTGGGAGAAATTAGGAGAATAAGGCTCAATAGATTTGTTGGTTATTGGGTGAGTTTGAAGGTTGGAAGTGGAAATGATATTTAGAGTGATTTTGCAGACTCTATGGCTAGCACAGAAGAGAAAAATTGGGCATGTGGGGGAGATATATTTTCAGCCTTTGGGGCTATTTCTTGTTGGGAGAAATAAGGGAAGTATTAGTGGAGTTGATTGATACCTTTCCAAAGCGTTTGAGGAGTACTTTGTTGGTGTATTAGCAGGAAGTGTGCTTTAGAATATTTGGAGGACATAGGACCTTTTGGGGGTCAATTTTGGAAGTTCAAAACCATGTCAAACCATTTCAGGGTTTTTCTAGGTGGGGGTTTCAGCCATATCTTTGCAGCAAACAGTGTAGAAATGTTAGAGACTATGTAATGCCTTTTTGTGGTTTGATTTTGGAAGGTCAAAACCAGGCCAACCCATTTCTAGTTTTTTTTGGGTTTTTGAAAAGGACCTCAGAAATAAATTTGTAAAATTTTCTAAGCACCGGAGGTGTGGTTTTCTGCCATATCTTTGCAGTAGACAATGTAGATTTGTTGGGGAAGTACAGAGTAGCAGTTGGACAGTTTTTGGGTTATCATTTCTTCACCTGGGCATTTCTCCACTTGACAAAAAAATGCAAGCCTAGTTGTATCCTTCCATATATTTGTACTCTTTCACTAGTTATAATAAAATGGCTCAACTACTTCCATATTTCTGATTATTTTGGGTGTTTACTAAGTTGTTTTAAAATTTTATGTGGTGTAAATTTGTTATTTGCTTACATATCACTGTTTTTCCTATTTTGGAACATTACATAATGGTTTGTTTTGGTAATTCCACTTCCTTAATTGTACATGGGGAGTTGAATCATGCCATAGTATCCTATCGTCACGTGTTTACCCTAGCGGACCAATTAACTTAGGTAAATATGGGAGGAGGATGGTTACAACAACTCTCTCTTTCATTAGCTTCAAACATCATTACATCTAGGCTTCAATTCCTTCCAAACATAACATAAACTAATATATGACCAGGTGATCACAAAATCATTCGAAGATCGATAGGCTCTGTGACAGCATTTCGGTATACACCCCTTCTCTCTTTTTAATTTTGGCTTTCCCTTCAACTTTTATGCACTCCACTCGCCTAGACTATTAGTTTCTTCCTAGAATTCCCCACTCTTTCCTTCTTGACTGCTTTTGTTGCTTGGTTGTGACTATTTCCTCTATTGTTAACAGTCGTTTCAGCTCAGTTGTGACTACATGTGCTCCTATTTCCTAGGTCGATTTCCTAGGCCAACCTTCCACAACTTCCAGACTTTAGAGGACTCCTTCTCCTTCCTCGATTTATTTCTACGCGACTCACCATCAGTCACATTTGGTCAAAATATGGTCAAAATGTTAAAACATGTCAAAAATTTGTCCCCAAAATGAAGGACCCAACACTTCTGAAAGTAGTTCTTGATGATTTTATTGGAGGTGGGTTTATGCTCCTGCATCACGTGGCCCTATGGGGAGAACTTTATCCCATGGAGGACAAGAAACATGCTAAATTATGTTGTGAAGAAACCCCCCATCCTTGCTATCAAGGAAGGTCATGTCATCGAGTTCAATGGAAAAACTATAAATATTATATCCAACACAAGGCTTCTTAAAACCTAGTTATAAAAGAAACCTAGAAGGTTGTTTAAGGAAAAGGGTTCCTTAACTACAAAATATATTGGTGTTTTTAGTTAGATAAGAAAAAATTAAAAAAAAATCCAAGGATAACTTGAGCCCTTAACAAAGCAAAATGAATCTTACTTAAGATTGATAACAAAAATTTCAAATAATAGTTTTTATTACATTACATCCCTTTAATGTTTGATTATAATCACACGCGTATAAAAGGTTTATGTGGTGGCCCAAAAGAATAAAAAAATAAGAAAATACACCAAATGTAATGTTTCCTTCTCATAATATGATTATTAATAAATATTTAAAACATGAAGACAAATATCACATTAGAGAATAACAACATGAGACAAGCGGCATAACAGCAATGCAACATAGTTGTTGCCTCTACTACTAAGTAAGTGGGGCCTGCATTTCTATCTCCACACATGATTCCTCCACATTGATTCCCCCACAGAACCACCTCCACATAGCTTCATTTACATTGATACCTCCACACACGCTTCCTTTATACAACTCCACACAACCACCTTCGCACACGCTCTGGGCTAGACTCCACCAGTGCTAGTAGCTATGCTACATCCTACCCTATTTTCTCACCCTACTTGCTTGTGAATGATTGCTAGAATTAGTGTTGTTTTTTAGTGAAAGATCCACCACCATGTCTATATCATATTTATTATTAACCTATTAAATGGTTAAGAGGTTTCATGTTGAGCGATGAAAGCTTTTCGGTTTCTTATTTTGCAAACAAATTTCCCTTATTATAATTTTCTAGATTACATAAATTATGGTAGAAAACTTATCTAAGAGCCCGATTTTTTCACCTAGAATATACAATAAGCAGTGATGCATCTAGGAAAATACCCAGAACTCATGAAATGCTTTGTCAATCATGCCACATAAATCATATATAATTATAATTGCCAATCTATGATGTATTGCTAAACAACTATATTGTCACGCTTCTTTTAGAAACTCTACATTTAATTTTCTCATATTTTTAATGATTTTTTCATTTACCTAGGATGTTTTGACCTTAT
Source organism: Pinus taeda (assembly GCA_000404065.3). Lineage (NCBI taxonomy): Eukaryota > Viridiplantae > Streptophyta > Pinopsida > Pinales > Pinaceae > Pinus > Pinus taeda. Next base: position 225,563 of record APFE030741526.1, read on the forward strand.
TTTTTAATGTATAAATAGAATCTATGGAAATATTCACACACTGCTTATCCTTTGTGCAGAGGAATCTTTCATCATGCAAACCTCAATGCCATGAAACAACACTTTGCTCAATGAAATATTCTCGTATAAAGAAAGTTGTTGTGCAAAGAGACAAGTATGTGTAGGAGAATGTGGGTTCATATGGGACTTTATTCAGCAAGGATGAAATTAATATTAATTTTTTCCTTATGCAGAGTGTTTACTGTGTGGAGGATGAAGTATGTTCAATGGAGCGGTTGCGTAGAGATTTGATTTTAGAGTTATGATCTTTGTGGAGGACGAGGTATGTGTGGGAGAACATAATAATTAATGTTGTTAATTTTCATTGTGCGAAACTTTTACCATGCGTAGGTCGGGGTTTGCGCGGGATAACATAATAATTAATTTTGTTAATTTTCATTGTGTGGATCTTTTACTATGCGAAGGTCGGGGTTTTTGTGGGAGAATGGGTGGTGCATAGGGAAATTATTGTTAATTAATGTTAATCTGTGTGATTTTTGTGCACAATGTATTTGTTGTGAAATTTCATCATATGAAATTGTGTTATATTGGAAGTATACGAGTTCTCTAGTTATCTTTGGGCAGACATTGGGATGATAAAAAATCTGGAAAATGGGGTATGTGCAGAAGAAAGAGGGGTTTCATGAGTGCTCTGAAAATGTTTTAGCTCTTGACCAATGGTATTAGGATGAATTGGGGCATGTGCAGGAAAACATAATATTTAATATTACTATTTTCATTGTGCAGAGCTTTTACTGTTTATTCGACAAGAATGAAATTATGACGAGGTATTTTCGGGAGAATGGGGGATGCATAGGGAAATTAATATTAAAATATTAATGTTAATTTGTTATTATTATTATGTTTCATTGTGCAGAGCTTTGGTTGTGTGGAAGATAAGGTATGTATGTTGATTTCCCGAATAAGTTCTTACGTTAGCTGGGAAGGAAAATAAACAACTCTGCAAATTAAGTTGAGGAAATATTTTAAAATTAAGTTATCGAGAACAAAACAATAGTTAAATCAGCAATACAGATAAACTTCATGGATTGAAATTAATTTGTTATTTTCGAATTCAAGAAAAAAATCTTGTTCTAATGTTCAAAAACTCAAAGAAATATTGACACGGTTCACAATTGGCATGTAGAAGCTATTCTAAGTTGATTTGCTTTATTAGAAGAAAAAAATACAAAAAGTTATTTAAATTACTACATATCCTCGACATCAGAAGCGAAGGGGGCTTCATTAACTTTTGTCTCAAGCTGAGAAGAGGGGGAACCTTGGTCAATGGCCATGATATCATGATCTCTTTCATTAGTCTTCCTCAACATTGATGTCTTCTGCATGAGCTAGATTATCGATATGAAAAATCAAGTTTTTGTTTGCCAATTGTAGTTGTTTCATCTTCAATTCCAGAATCACCATTTTCTGATTTAAAAGGTCAAAATGGACTTGTGCTTTATATTGATTCATTTCATCATGCTTTGAGACCAAATTGATGAGAAATTCCATAGAACTAGTTATTATAGCTAAAAAATTATTGAACTCTTGTTCTGCAACTCTAGAATTGCACTTCATAAACTTCAATATGTCTTACACATGCCAATAAACTTGGTGAATTAAGATTCTAATCCCTGACTCTATGTTTGAAGAATCGCTCTAGCAATGTAAATATACGATTGATCTAACTTTCCTTGATTTTAATCCTTTATCTTTTCCATTAGTCTTGGTTTTGAGTCTGCACAACGTAAACATTCATTTTCCGAAGGACGTGCAAAGGACGGTGCACAGGCGAAAAAAAGGGGGTGCATAAGGAAATTTATGTTGTCGACACATAATTAATTTAACTATGGACAATTTTTGAATTAGTATTACTATGTTTCATTTTCATGTGAAGCTTTCCTTGTTCAAATATTTTACCTTGAGAAGGAGGGGTAATGTGCCCGAGAAAGGGGGCATAGAAAGAAAAATAATTTTAAACTATTTTATTTTCATTTAAAACTTTTATAGATTTTGCTATGAGGAATCAACGATGTTCACAGAACGAGATATGTGTGAGAGAATGAAGGTCTAAAGTGAAATCTATAACTTTAATTTTGTAATGTAATGAAAGCTCCTATAATATCATCATGGTGCAGATATAGTAATCAAAGGAAATAGAAAAATACTAGATAATGTCTCATACAGATTGATTAAAGTAAACATTTTACATTTTTTGTTTTCTAATATAAAAGGTTTGATTTGGTTTTTTTTTTTGTTTCAGATAGATTTAATTATGTGAAGTTTTCTTCGCCCTCGATACAATTTTTAGTAAATTATTTAGAAATATTTAAACTAAAATATTACCAATAATATATAAGTCCGAAAATATTTTGAAATTAAGTTACCTCGAGAAAAAAATAGCTAAATCAATAATACATATAATTGTCATGCATATAAATTGATTTTGTGTTTTCTATAATAAAATATTTGATTCGGTTTGTTAGTCAAGGTTGTCATTGATGTCAATATGGCATTGTTTGTGATGGAAATTTCTTGTGATGTGTGATGTTTCCCTAGATGCCCATTAATCATAATTCCTTAGTGATGCAAGCCCTAGAAATAGCCTTGTTGTCGGAATTTGAATATGCCATAACCTCATGTATATTATGAATCAAGGTCACTTGAAGCCTAATGAAGAAGCCCTAATATGATATCCTTTCTCTTAATGAAGAAGCCTTAAACTTTGTCCTAGAAATTTAACAAGATGATGACATGAATGATGACACACTTGATGATATGAATGATGGTTGGAGACCATTCTTGAAGTCCGAATAAAATTACCCTAACCCTCATTATAGTCTCATTGACCTTATACATGAAAAATCCAAATAACACCAAGGACTGTACTAAAAATTCCAAACAGTCATAAAGAAAATTACTTTTTTGACCCCTTAAGGACATCATTTTACAATTCTTCCTTGACTATTTTGTATAGGACTTCTTCCTCTTTCCAACACATTATTATTAGCAATCTAACTCCTTCTAGATTGGTAGAAATTGCATTTTTAAGTTAAGAAAATTATTACTTCTGGTGAGCCAACTTGTCTATGCTCATACCCCTTCACTCAACAGACGTGTCAATTCATCATAAGTCAAAAAATGTATAAAAATGATGTCCAACACTCCATTTTCATCATCAACTCGATGCAAATTTTAGAGAATATTTTCGGTGAAGATAAGAACTCAGAGCATAACGCAGTAAGCTCACAAGGAGACCGATGAGGAAGTATTTATGTTCGGGTTACCTCTCTAAAAATCTCGGACCTGAAATAAAGTCCTAAAATCTTACACTGGCATCCACCTATTTCGAATTTGTGGAGGGTCTACAATTTATGACAGTCTTGTGGAGAACTAGCTTGGATTGCTGAACAATTTGGGCAAACTTCTAAATAGTCCTATATATACTTATATATACATCGAACTTTAGGATCAAACCCTTGTTAGAAAATTATATATTACGGAGCATGGAACACATAAAATATTGCAGAAATATAAACACAGAAAACGCATAAAATAAGAGAGACACAGATACACGTGGTTCACCCAGTTTGGGCTATGTCCACGGAGAAACAGGTAGTCCTTCTTTTATTATATTATTGTTAGTAGGAAAACTAGTGTCCATTTAGAGGTGCTAGTCCCACTAAGACAGGTAGCTATCTTAGAAACAAACAAACTAAAGTTACTTGCGTTTTCCTTTATGAGAAGTAGATAAGAGAGAAGCAGAGAGTACCAACCTCAGTCTTTCACTTGGCTCCTTGCTTGTTTCCTCTCCCCTTTGACAGATCTTTGCCGCTCCTTCCTCACTTGTCCCACTTCAAAGAACACCTATAGAGTCAAAGCAGCATAATACCATCAAAGCATAGAGATCTGCAATCATAAGCAATATAGGATCAAATATATATTGACCATACAAATGTATATATCAATTCAACATTCGAAGACATACAAGAATATGGAGGAAAACTTAAATAGATTTATTGATAGAAGTAGTAGAAGAGAGGATTACAACCCATTGATCTAACCTAGTGCCATCCTCCCAGCATGAAAGCCCTTCTTCACCTCATGAAAAGCTAGATCACCCAACACTATGATGTTCCACAGAGAAACCAACAACGCTTCCTTACAAGATGCAAAATTCCAGCCTCTGGATCTCTAGGATGAGGGATTCATATATAGATGTTTACAGGTGGGTGAGTCAGCTTATGGGTTCTTGATTAGTGTCATTTCTCTGATTGTTCTCAATTCCACTTGGAGATTTCATGATCTCTTACTCATTCCTGGGCGAATTCAGAGGCGCAAGTGTCACAGGAGAAGTTTCTGGAAGATTCCATGATCATCCACCTTGCAAACTGTTGCTGCCATTTGTCTACTCTCGCCCATCGCACACCATAGAAGGGATTTTCAGTATGCATTGCACCCCCCGTGTGATTTAGGTGGGATGCATCGCACTTTGACCATGGAGCAGGTGAGATGGTCCAGTTTTGACCAATTCTGAGCAGTTTTTCATGGAGAACTTTTGGAAGATGATGTAATCAACTGACCTTGTTCCTTTAGGGTATCAAACAACACTTTTAGTGAATTAGAAGCCCTTGGTTTATGGATATATAAGATTGGGGTTGCAGTGCCCAAATATGTCTATAACAGTTGCCCCCTAAAGCATGAGGTCATAAATCTTTTGATGTCAGGTGAAATGCTTTATCATGAGGATTCGAGGTTTTTTGAATTGGAAGGTGACCTGTAATAAGATACAATACAATACATTATATTCATAACATTTTCATGATCTAGCTGAGGTGGACATTCCCATGCTCGGCTTCATAATTTCATTTTCATGTACATTCTACAGACAACTATTTGTATGGCAGACTGATGATTCTGGAAGAGCCATCATCCTTTGGCTTGGATGATTATCTGTGCAGCTATGATGTACATTTGATGTCTTTATTTTCCTGAATATAACGCAGCTCGGATGGATGAAACTAGATCTAGGGTCTTCAAACTCGTTCAATCTTCGCCTGAAGTACAAGTCGATCCATATGAAAAGATGTTCTGAAGTCGAACATGGAAAGACGTCACCTAATTACCAGCCAATGATGTAAGCTATTAACAGGTGCGAGAGGAATCACCAATAATGATAGTGACCCTCAAGGTACTGCAGTAAAATTCACGTGGTGTGAAAATGGGACTTGACATCGAACACCACACAAAATATTTCGGTCGAAGGCCATTGATGTAAACATATCGCCGGAAGTGAGAAACTTGCCATTGAGGCATGCAAGCTTCAAAGTACTGAAAGGGTTGTTCCTAAGTCAACTTCTTGGATAAAGAGCTGATGTCAACAAGAAGCGACCTATCATAGGAGGGCCTTAATGAATCCCACATCTACAACACAAAACAAAGCTAATGATTTTGTGGAGGTGAAAACGATCTGATGATACAAGGTTTAGGGTGGTGGTCATGAAAGAATGAAACGTGAAGGTATTGCAGCAGATGAGACACAAGCTAGGTTGGTGAATTCTCTGAGCGACTTTTCTTGAACATATCGGTGACATTGAAATGGATTGGTAGCTTTGACCCCAAAAGTGGATGGTGCGGTGGACCAATGGTGATATGACCGGTGAACGGAATAGCCCAACCCGACTCAATCATGGTGATGGAGTGAAAGTGTCATGTTCAAGAGCGACTTGCTACCAAAAAAGTTTCTTCAAGTTTTCTTCCCAATTTTTCCCCAGTCATTTCTAACCAGTACCTCTTTTTTCAAGCTTGAGGAGGATAACATATGCTTGTTCTATAATTTTCCCTTCAGGAAAACCCGTCGCTATGTTTTAACGAGCCTAGTGACAATGAAACTCATTCTTGTCTACATAGACAAGTTTGTCGCTATTTTTTTAACGAGTTTAACGACAAGGATAACTCGGCCCTTTTCAATTTTAGAGAGTCTAAAAAGAGATGGAAAGGAAAATCCAGCAATCCTTTTTCGTAATATAATCCCTTAAGTCCGAAAAAGTATAAAATAATATGAAAGGGATGACTTTTCGAAAGTTTTAACGAGCCGAATAAGACAAGTGCTCAATCTTTTTGTGCAATGATCCCTCAGGTCCAAAAAGATTAAAATCTAGAGGAGGGATGACACTTCCAATCACTTTAACAACCTGGAGAGGCCAATTGCTCCGCAATATTTTCATATTTTACGAGTCAGATGAAAAGAGCTTAAAGAAGACTCATTTTTTGAGGAACGAGTGATGATTTTGGATAGCAGTTGGTTCCAGGTAAGGTTTGGAACTTTTAAATCATGGCAGTGTAAAGAAGGTGGCTAATAGGATCACTCGTCGTAGTTGTTCCTCAAAAGGGGTAAACAATCAAATGGAGGTGTATGATCGGCTAAAAAGAGTGGAGGTGATGGTAAGAACACAACCAAGGCTCAAAAGCTGATAATTATGCAATTGCAATGGTTATTTACCAGAGGTGGGTTCATTTTTTAATGACCTTAAACTCTGGTGGAACATATGCTCATTGCTAGGTTTATTTTTTAACGAGCTTAAACTTCACGTAAAACTGCTCATGCCAGTCGTATAATGAGGGTGTCTCATTGATAGGTTCATTTTTTAGGGAGCTTGCCCCATTCGAAACTTTGCTCCAAAGCCTTTTGTTATGCAAGCTAGGAACGACAAATCCTATGAGTTTAAAGGGTTAAGAACCTACAAACTAAGAAAATAAATGGTCGCTTTTCACTTGCATGCAAAAAGGTTTGCATGCCCCCAGGTATAATGAAGTAAAGTTTCCAGGTTACCATTCAATTTGCAGACAAAACACTTCCTTGGCTCTGTCGAGAATAGACATACCATCTGATGGAGGAATCCTTTTCTAGTCTGATCCATTTTCCTAAATGGACAGGATAGTCAGACTAGTCATATTCCTACGTGGGAACCTACCTTATATCTGGAGTTTTCCTGCCGAAGCAAACCAAGGCGCATGCCTCCTGGGTTTCAGTCACAATCACTGAATCACTCGTGCTCATCAGGTGGATGGGCTGGAGATTGATGAGACATTCCTTGCGCAAAAAGACCAATTAGGGACGGCACTCGACTATTATCTATGTGTGAACCGGGGAATGAAAGCTGGTCTACAAGCTGGACCACTCTACCTTCATGCAAAAAACACATCACTCGAAAGAGTGAGGAAACAATAGCTCCCATGCTATAAATGTAGTCACGCCCAAGGAATAGATTGTAGTCTAAAGGTCCTTGGACTACCATTACATTCAAATAAACAGTTTTCCTTCTCAAAGTTATAGGCAAATTTGGAAGGATCCCTAACGGTTGACTGGTTCCTTTGTTGAAGCCTGTCAGATTTCGTATCTCAGGCAGAAGCGATGGCGAACCAAGTGCTTTCCAAGAAGTTGAGGAAAGGATACTCCTAGAAGCCCCTTCATCTATGATAGTACTGATCATGACCATTCTATAAGCTTGTACTATGATTCAGAATGGTACATTAGATGGTAGACAAGGTCTGCCTAGTAGATTCCAATCGAAGGAAACGACTAGGTTGCTTGGAGGTGGGACCGAATAAACGGTCAGATACATCTCCAACGAACTTCCTTCTTGCAGTAAAGGAATGAGTAGATTGCCCCCATGTTTATCGGAGTCTGTGTTTACAAAAAGAATTTGAACAATGTCGTTCTCATTCTCTTTGGTGACTGTATCATTTGAAGGTAGACCTTCTGAAGACAAGACTGGGTCGACTGCCATCTCGACCTGTTGACTTTGGTCCAGTGTGGACTCAGAGGGTTTATCTTCAATGATAGATGCTTCTACCGACCACAAAGCTGTGTCGGTTGGATTTTCAACTAGTCATGGACTCGGCAAGAGTTTCTTATATCCAGGAGGAAGTCATAGCGGTGAAGCAGGACAGTTATCCAAGACTCTTTTAGCTTCATCTAGGAAGGGACAACGGTGGATGGCATGATCAACTTCACACAGTCTACAAGGAAATTTAGATCTTCCTTTTTGTCCAATGACTTCATTTTCACTAGTTGACGGTGTACTTTTGACATGATCGTTAGAGGTTGCAGACACCGGATTGTGCAATCAGGGAGACCAGTCCCTTAAGATCCGTGGGATGCAAGGACAATCTCGATGATAGTGGTCCCCTTTGCAAATGACACATGGAGATTTAGGTTTGGATGGTGCAGTGTGTGGATTTTCACTAAATGATGCTTGGTTGCCCCCTTTTGCCGTTGGCTTCTTCTTCTTCTTCTCCTTCCCTTTCTTCTTCTTCTCGGTTACTTGGTTTTTAGTTTTACTAGCTTCACCAAGTGAAGAGGAAGAAGGAGAGGGAGAAACAAATGAAGTAGAAGGTTGGGGGGTAACTCTAGTATCATCTGGTTGCTGATTTGATTGCTCAGGAATCACAGTGCTTTGAACAACAGAGGTAAAGAAGCGCATACTGGCAGGCCAATTGTCAGTCCTAGAAGGGACAATGTGGCCATATGAGGTGCACCAACATCTCCCCAAGAGGAGAAAGGACTAGGATTTCCCCCAAGGGGAAATCCTTGGTTGGTGGACTCCATTTTCTCAACCTAAGATCAACGAGGGAATAGTGATGTTATTCTAAATTAAATAAATTTTATGACGCTTTGACACAACTTTCTTTTTCAATTTTTAAGAGTCGAGAAAAAGCTAAAGATGACTCTAGTCACCTTCAATTTTTAATAAGCCTGACAGAGGGATTACCAAACCAATTGCAAAACTACAGAATACTTTTTATGGTACGGTAATCAATCTTCTTGAATGTTGTGTTCAACGCGTTGTGATCGATAGGGTGGCAAACACAGCTTCCTAAGGATAAAGGATATAGCCTATTGTGGTCTCCCAATATATACTCAGTGGTACGTGGGAGCACAAGTCTGTACTAGCACTTGTCGTCTCAAAGAGGAGGAATCACCCAACCTACGATGAAATCAATAGTTACCAGGCTTTACGACACCAAAATACATCTCTAGCCTAGACTTCTAAATGTTGTGTGTTAGGTTCCAAAGCGTTTTTATGTTCATTGAAATTTATTTTACAGTTGATCTTTCTTAAGAAGTTTTCCTTTAAGGTTCACCGCGTGATGTAGATACACAACTCCTAAATATGCAATCTAAGATGATAAACAAATGTTTACTTTCTCTTTTTGCAATGAAAATACTAGCTACTAAGGCAAGAGAAGCAAAATTCTTTCAACATAGAGCAGAGAGCACACACTAAAATGCACTGTCCTAAATCAATCTCCACAACCAGTATAAATGAAAATGCATATGCATGTATTTGTTTTGCACTTTCTTAATGTGTGAATGACAAAAAGAATGCTAAATACAAATCTGAATTATCTTTTCAAAGCGACAGTACTAACAATTTTCTTTTCAAAAGATGAAAGGAAGATAAGGATGACACTTTGCGATTTTGAATTGAAAACTACTTTCGACACTTGAAATACTATTAATTCAAATCAAATACAAGAGTAACAGTGTAATAAACTATCAAAAAGAGGAGGATTCTTTTCTTTGACTGAAAACAACACTTGCGACACTTTCAAATCAAAAGACAACAATTCGATTAAGCTACTATTTGTAAAGGAGAACTGTAAATGGTGAAAAATACATAAAAACATTCACAATTCTTTGTACAATGGAGGCTAAATAATGCAAAGGAAGGGAGTTTCAACAGTGGTATACTGGTCATAGACAGCAAAACTCCTTAATAAAGCTGAAGAGTATGAAGAAAAACCAAAATCTAGAGGCAAAAACAGTCTTATCTGATCATCACACCTATAACATAGGAAAACAGGGATGCATCTCACCTACAGCACACAGGGGGTGTGATGCATCCAAACTATCAAAAGGAGACAGTGTGATGATCTAGGGACGAGACTTTAACTTGGTTTTTGGTCATATTTTGCAGCTTAGTTCAGGTATTTAGGCTGAGCTAATGATAGTCAATAAATACAAAACATAGGGGCTAATCTAATGAGGTTACTTGAGCCACCACTAGGGAACTTAAGATGTTTGCAAGTCGGATGTTTAATTCATAAACTAACCCAAAGATTGACTGAAGCAGCATTTATCTAATTTGTAGTTGCATAGAAAAAGCAATTCGAAGGCTAGCTGGCATAACTTCAAGCTCCTTCTGTAGTTTATAAAGTAAACAAACTAGGAACAAGCAAACAAGCTATTCGCTCCTTAGCGGAGTCGCCATTTTGTTATCGGGAAAACTAGTGTCCATTCAGAGTTGTTAGTCCCACTAAGACGGGTAGCTATCTTAGAAACAAACAAACTAAAGTACTTGTGTTTTCCTTTATGAGAGGTAGATGAGAGAGAAGCAGAGAGTACCAACCTCAGTCTTTCGCTTGGCTCCTTGCTTGTTTCCTCTCCCCTTTGACAGATCTTTGCCGCTCCTTCCTCACTTGTCCTACTTCAAAGAACACCTGTAGAGTCAAAGTAACACAATACCATCAAAGCATAGAGATTTACAATCATAAGCAATATAGGATCAGATATATATTGACCATAGAAATGCATATATGAATTCAATATTCAAAGACATACAAGAATATGGAGGAAAAATCAAACAACTTTATTGATAGAAGTAGTAGAAGAGAGATTACAATCCATTGATCTAACCCAGCACCATCCTCCTAGCATGAAAGCCCTTCTTCACCTCATGAAAAGCTAGATCACCCAACACTATGATGTTCCACAGAGAAACCAACAACACTTCCTTACAAGATGCAAAATTCCAGCCTCTGGATCTCTAGGATGAGGGATCCATATATATATGTTTGCAGGTGGGTGAGTTAGTTTCTGGGTTTTTGATTAGTGTCATTTCTCTGATAGTTCTCAGTTCCACTTGGAGATTTCATGATCTCTTACTCATCCCTGGGCAAATTCAGAGACGCAAGTGTCAAAGGAGAAGTTTCTGGAAGAGTCCATGATAATCCACCTTGCAAACCGTCTCTGCCATTTGGATGCATTGCACTTTGACCATGGAGCAGGTGAGATGGTCCAGTTTTGACCAGTTCTGAGCAGTGTTTCATGGAGAACTTCTGGGAGATGATGTAATCAACTGAACTTGTTCCTTTAGGGTATGAAACAAAAATTTTAGGGACTTAGAAGCCCTTGTTTTATGGACATATAATATTGGGGTTGCAGTGCCCAAATATGTCTATAACAATTATCTAGCAAACTGAAGAGATACAACCTACAGTAGATCCGCTGTAACACCCTTTTCACTCTCAATCTCCTCTCTCTTCCTCACTCATAATATAGATATACATAGATGCAATACAATTCCCTCATATACAGTGAGGGTTTGCCTTCTAGGGCAAAAATCCCTAAATTAAACATAGCTTCTACCATCAGATCATCCTTCTAATGAACGACCCAAATTGACTAGAAATTACTAGACTTTTGCAAGGAAATTTTACATATATTTTTAGCTTCAAGGGCACTGCCCCCAAACCCCTGTCAGGGGACCGCTGGCCCCCGGACGCCCCAGCCGGGGGGGATTGGCCCCCCCAAACCCCCATGGGGGGGGGACAAGTCCCCCCCGCACCCCCCTGCTTGGAGGGGTGTACAGTCTTCCTGGGGTATACATCCAATTGAGACCTTTGAATACAGAATATAATCAAGCTCCACACCCAACAACCCTCATGAGCTCAGACCAGGCTTGTGTTGAACTAGAACTCGGATTACAGAAGATATGTGGAAGGAGATAATTCGGACCTATGACAACAAGCTCCCATACTCTCAGACTTGTGTCAAGGGATAGTCTCTTAACAGTGGAAGTGTTGTTGGCCTGTATTTAGCATTTGTAGAAGGCTTGGGCAGTGATATTGGTAATATTTGAAGCTACAGTGTTTTGAATAGAGCTATACCTTAAATCACTGGAAGATTGGTGCTAGATTTGTGAACTATACAATGAGTCTGTGGGTGACTTGATTTTGTGCCTCGGATAATCTAACATACATCAAGTGTCTCGATATAGTAACCAAGCTACAAGAACTTGGATTTTCTTGTGAATGGATAGTTATAGCTAAGTCCTGTGGATAGGAAGTGGGTAGTGACACTTGAATTGAAGAAAAATTTAGTTTAGTGAACAGTTTGGAACTCGTATCAAGAACGATTATTGTGGAAGGTTCCTTGTGTTCATAAATAGCAATAATCTCGGACTTAGTGTGACTATTGTGTGAAGGATTGTATATTCAACCTGTGGAGACTCTAGTTCATATTGCAAACACTATCATAGAGCTTTTGAAGCTTAACCTCCCTGAACTATGGAAATTCATATCAATGAAGATCTAGTATAGGTATCTTATTGGAGAACACTTAATTTGAGGAGTAGTCTTTTGGAAATGATTTGGGTTAACATTAATTGAAGAAGCCAAGAAATATTTTTTTAGATTATTTTTTGTAGGACAAGTAATAAAAAGTTATCTAGAAGGCCTTGATTGAGAATCTATTAGAGGAATATAGTGATATATTCATTAAATTCTATTGGAGTTGCATAAGAGAATTGAAGGCTCGAAGACTTGGTTCGAGAGAATTTTAAAGGACCTTTTTAGCAACTTGGAAATTCTTGGGGTATCTTATTGAAGACCTTGAAGCATTCTTGAAGGAAGTTTGGAAGAGCATTTGAAAGAGTTGAAGCTTTGTGAAGACATACCTTGGAGCTAACATTTTGAAGGCACTCTTGGAGACATGACGCTTTGTTGAAGCCCTCATGAGGTGACTTTGGAGATTTTTTTGAGTGCCATCGAGAGTTGTGGAGACACAATCATGTGAAGAAAAGGCTTTTATTGATGAAATGATTTTGAGGGTAGTGTTTAAGGTGAATATATTGTCAAGGCTCGTCGCAAATGATATTGGGAGTCGTGAATATCTAGTGATCTTATCCTGACAAATTGAAGTTGTGGGTTGGAGCCCTAGAGGATAGGATTCCTAAAGAAGACCAGGCTGGAGCCTGTACCAAAGATAGGGTTGGAGCCCTAGAGGTTGGTGCCTCAAAGTGACAAGGTTGGAGACTTGGGAAGATAGGGTTGGAGCCCTAGAGGTTGGAGCCTCGTGAAGTCCAAGTCGGTGCATGGAAAAATACATGTTGGAGCCTAGTGGATTGGAGATTGTGTCTTCATCTAGGGTTGGAACCCTAATTATTATTGTACTTGATTAATTGTAAATAGGAATGGATTCCTTGTCATTGATTATCTTTATGGATCTATCCCCCAAAAGAACCGGACATGCCAATTTTTATCATCCGGCTCGAACAATAACTGGAGGAAGTATATATCACTTATTTGTTTCATTTGTGTTCTAACTATAAGTGATCTTAACTAGTAAAAATAACAATTGAAAAGAAATATTGATTCATCTCCCCCCCCCCCAGTATTTCCAACAATTGGTATCAGAGCCAGTACCTTTACTCAAATCCTAATAGCTTAAAGGTAGATCCTTAGAACACAAATGGAAAATCCAAGGAAGAAAGTCTCCAATCCTTCTAAGGATGTCTCTTCTTTAACCGTGAAAACTGAATACAATCAAAGTGGGAGACTTCCATTATTCAATGGAAACTTTGATATATGGAAGGTGAGAATGAGGAATTTCTTAATGGTTCAAGATGTTGAAGTTTGGGAATCGGTGATTATTAAAAGAACAATGGAAGAAGAATCCAAGGAATGTAATACAAGAGCGATGAAGGTAATATTGAGTGGCCTACCAGATGTTATAAATACCAAAGTGGAAAAATGTTCATATGCAAAAGGCATGTGGGACAAAATTCAAGATCTTCACTCAAAAGAAGCATTGACCATTACCTCTAATCAAGAAGATAAAGGAAAGAAAGAAGGAAATCCATAACCCATTAAGGAAGCTAAAAACAAGAATAAAGACATCAAGGCAAAGAAAGACCTATAAAATGAAGAAAATAAAGAAGACTTCGAAGGAGATCTCATGGAAAAACTTGTAGATGCCCTAGAAGAGATAAAAAATTTGAAAAAGGAAAATGAGGAGCTCAAGAAGCAATCACAATATGGTTATCATGACCTTGACAAGACAAGGAAATAATTGTACTTATTCAAGCTTCAAGAACAAGAAAAGAGATAAGGAGCTCTCCATGCTTAACGAGGAATTTCATCAAAACAAGAAAAGACGTCATGAAGAAGTCATATCTATGACAAATTAATTGGATAAAGTAGAAAAAGAAAGAAATGTCATAATATGCCAACTTGAAGAAAGAATGAAGATATATCCAAGTTAAAATCAAAAATCACCTCACTTAAGGCCCAATCATGTGAAGCAACCAGAATAAAGGAAGAAATGGAGAACCACCTAGAAAATAAGGATGAAGAATGCAAGATGTTGAAAGAAGAAATTAATCTCCTAAGAAAAGAAGTTAATCATCTGAATAAGAATCTAAATAGATCACAAACCCTACATGACATCTTAAGTCATCAAAGATATCCTCTTGATAAATTAGGTCTTGGATATGTAGATGGTGTCAAGAATGGAAGAAGCAATGAATTTTATAAAAGGATCCCACAACAGAATGACTTTAGAAGTACATCAAGGTAATCTCCATTCTTCAAGTACCAAAGTATATTTATTGTTTATTGCTATTCTTGTACAAATTTTGTTCACATGGTAAAGGATTGTAGGGCATACCATAAGGACAAATATACTGGTCCCCATCAGTTTCCCATGAGCAACTTTGCAAGAGGAAATTATGATTCCTCATTCATGAACAAGATGGAATGCTTCAAATGTAATAACATTGGACATATGGCTAGTGATTGTGACTTGACTTGGGTCCCTAAGCAAGCTAAAAACATGACTACCAAGCAAGAAAAGAAAGTTACACAAGTATAGAGAAGGAAGAAAATTGGATTTGAAAGTCACTTGAATATTAAATCCAACAAAACATGTTGTTGATTTGATGAAGAAAGCCTTGGTAGATGTAATACTCCAAGTGTTTGATGATGAGACTCTGCCAAAAAGGAGACCATGCATACAGTTAGGGGGATCTTTTGATCATTCTTACAGAATCTATCTGTGAAAGGGCCCTATGAAATCCTTGATGAGTCACACATGGACAATCATATTTTTATAGAGCATCTCTAGGGAGAAAATCCATTGAAGAACATAATCCCTTACTCATTCAATGGAACATTGTTGAAGATGTCTTCCACTTGATCACAAGGGAGCAATCTTTCTTGTTTGAAGAAGCTACAGGATTTTATGCAAGCAGGGGGAATTTGTTGATCATGTACCTCACCCATTTCCATGAAGGCATGTAGAGGCGTAAGGGGAGCAAGTACATTAAAGAAGATCACCATGACAGGGGGAGAAACATATCTTTCATGGAGAACTATCATTGATGAAGAAATTACAATGAAGGGAAGCAGCTAGATAGGGGGAATCTTGGGCACCCCAATTTACCATTGATGTCAAAGGGGGAGAATTGTTGGAAGGGAAATAATATTTCCATCAATGAAAAAAAGGGAGATTGTTAGTCAAGGTTGTCATCAATGTCAATATGGCATTATTTGTGATGGCAAATTCTTGTGATGCATGGCGTTTCTCTAGATCCCCATTAATCATAATACCCTAGTGATGCAAGCCCTAGAACTAGCCTTATTGTCAGAATATGAATATTCCATAACCTCATGTATATTATTAATCAAGGTCACTTGAAGCCCTATGATATCCTTTCTCTTGATGATGAAGCCCCAAACTCTGTCCTAGACATTTAACAAGATGATGACATGAATGATGACACACTTGATGATATGAATGATGGTTGCAGACCATTCTTGAAGTCCTAATAAAATTACCCTAACCCTAATTCTAGTTTCATTGATCTTATACATGAAAAATCCAAATAACCCCAAGGACTGTAATAAAATTTCCAAACAGTCATAAATAAAATTACTTCTTTGACCTGTTAAAGACACCATTTGACAATGATTCCTTGACTATATTGTAGAGGAATTCTTCATGTTTACAACGAGCTATTATTTGTCTTCTAACTCCTAGATTGGGAGAAATTGAATTTTTAAGTTAAGAAAATTATAACTTCTAGCATGCCTACATGTGTGGGATCATAACCCTTCACCCAACATATGTGTCTATTTGTCACAAGTCAAAAACTGTATAAATATGATGTCTAACACTCCATTTTCATCATCATTTCAGTGCAAATTTCAGAGAACATTTTTGATGAAGATAAGAACTCAAAGCATAACATAGTAAGTTCACAAGGAGGTTGAGGAGGAAGTATTTATGTTTGGGTTACCTCTCTAAAATTCTCAAACCTGAAATTGTCTTGAAACCTTACACTGGTAGCCACCTATTCCAGATCTATGGAGGGTCTACAATTTAAGACAGACTTGTGGAGAACAAGCTTAGATTGTTGAAAAGTTTGGGAAAGCTTATGAACATTCCTATATATACTTATATATACCTCGAATTTTAGGATCATACCCTCATCAGCTTAGACCAGGCTTGTGTTGAACTAGAACTAGTATTGCAGAAGATCTATAGAAATAAAGAACTCGGACTTTTGACAGCAAGTTGCCATACTCTCAAACTTGTGTCAAGAGATAGTCCCTTAATAGTGGTAGTGTTGTTGGCCCGGATTTAGAATTTCTAGAAGGCTTGGGCAAAGTGATATTGGTAAGACTTGAAGCTATAGTATTTTTTGTAGACCTATACCCTACTTCACTAGAAACTCGGTGCTAGATTTTTGAATTGTACAATGAGCATGTGGGTGTCTTGATTTTGTGCCTCGAAAAATCTAACATACATCAAGTGTCTCGGTATAGTAATCAGACTACAAGAACTCAAATTTTCTTGTGAAAGGATAGTTATAGCTCGGTCCTTTGGATAGGAAGTGGGTAGTGACACTTGAAGTGAAGACAAATTCAATTTAGTGAACAGTTTGGAACTTGGATCAAGAACAATTATTGTCAAAGGCTCCTCGTGTTCATAAACAGCAATAATCTCGAACTTAGTGTGATTATTGTGTGAAGGATTGTATATCTGACATGTGGAGACTCCAGTTCGTATTAAAAACACTACCATGGAACTTTTGGAGGTCGACCTGCCTGAACTATGGAAATTCAAATCAATGAAGATCTGGTATAGGAATCTTATTGGAGAACACTTAATTTGAGGAGAAATATTTTGGCAATGCTTGGGGTTAACATTAATTGAAGAAGCCGAGAAACAATTTTGTACATTAGTTTTGGAGGACAAATAATAAAGAGTTATCTATAATTCCTTAATTGAGTAGCTATTGGAGGAATCTAGTGATAGATTCATTAAATTTTGTTGGAGGTGCTTAAGAGAATTGAAGTCTCGAAGACTTTTTTGGTGAAAATTTTAAAGGACCTTTTTAGAAACTTGGAAAGTCTTGGGGTAGCTTTTGAAGACCTTGAAGCATCCTTGAAGGAATTTTGGAAGAGCATTTGAAATAATTGAAGCTCTATGAAGACATATCTTGGAGCTGACTTTTTGAAGGCACCCTTGGAGACATGATGCTTTGTTGAAGCCCTCAAAAGGTGACTTTGGAATTTTTGTTTGGGTACCATTAAGAGTTGTGGAGAATCCTTCATGTGAAGATAAGGTTTTCATTGATGAAGTGATTTTGAGGGTAGTGTTGAAGGTGAATATATTTTCAGGCTCGTTTCATATGATATTGGGATCTGTGAAGAACTAGTGATCTTATCTTGATGAATTGAACTTGTGTGCTGGAGCCCTAGAGGATAGGAGTCCACAAGAAGACCAAGTTGGAGATTGTACTAGGGATAGGGTTGGAGCCCTAGATTTTGGTGCCTCAAAGTGACAAGGTTGGAGCTGTTATCACCTAGATTGAACCTCAAGCTAAAGGGAGACAATGCCAAGGTAACCACAAACCACTCTTAGTCAAGTAGCTAGCCCTACTAGGCCGAGAGAGGGCTCTCTCCGTAAGGATCTCAGCCAAGATGATTAGATTAGGTAAAGGATTTTAGGCTAGGTATAGTAGCACGAAGTTTTGATTGGATTTTGTAGGGGTTTGCTAGATCAGGAGGAGCTAGATAGTTTAGGTCTAGGGAACTAGGTCAGAAATGTAGGGTATTCAATGGGGCAAGGTAGGCATAGGCTTTAGCACTAATGGGCTTGATGGGATAAGATGATTTAGACTGGTGAGAAGCTAAGAAGGGCATGTGAAAACCATGGATCCTTCCTAGACTGCAAAAAACATGAAATGGTGAATGGTTTCCCAAGGCAGAGCTCTAATATAATGAATTCTACCTATCAACTTGAAGAAATTCAACTAGAAGCAATGAAATGATGAATGGAATACATAAAACACATTAACACATGATCACAGAATAAGAAACTGTACTAAAACTCATACGACATGGATCCCATAAAAATAGTTGCAATTCTTGTTAATCTCCTACCAAACTAAGAGGCCTCCAATTTCCTAAGGTTTGATGGCTCTTCTCTGATAATCCTACCTCCCTTCTATGGTTTTCTCTATTGCCTAGCTCTATCTGCTGAGGTGTCACTACCTATGTTTGCCTACTCTTCATAGTCTCATTCCTCTTGGTCCATGTTTGCAAGGTTAAGGTTATATGAAGGGAATGAGGATAAGTGTTTTTAGGAATGAGGGGATTTGAGATGAGCTTGTGGCTAGGAAATGAATGGAGTAGGAAATGAGAGGGAGATCTTATTTTGAGAAATTTCCCTTAGGGAAAAGGGATAAAAGGGATGGGAAATATGAAATAGGGATAAAGGGACAAAGGGATAGGGGATAGGGAAATAGGGATAGGGTTTAGAGTTGTAGTGAGTGATATGAGGAACAATGATAGTTTAGGGTTTTTAGGCATACAAGGGATATTTTTAGAGTTTCATGTTTATCAAGGAAAATGATGCTTATGATGTGGATATGGAAATAAAAACCGAAGTGAGGGACGTCAAATTACTTGTGGGTAGGTGAGAGAGAAAATTTGGAGTTTGTTGGAAGTTTTGAGGCTTTTCTAGCCTTCCTGCTCAACGCGTAGCGCCGATTCCCAGACATGCAGCGCCACCCTGGAAGCGTAGTGCCAGTGTAAATTTACACTACGAATTTTTTCCAGACGTGCAGTGCTGGTCTCAACTCGCAGCACCAAGCCTTCAATGCGTAGTGCCAACCTATCTGCCACAAAAGCGCAATGTCGCTCTGCCAACACGCATCGCCACTGCTCCACTTCTCCAGAAGCATAGCGCCACCCTTTAGAAGTGCAATGCCAAGCTTCCTTCACCCAAAACTCACTCAAGCTTGCCTCTTCTTCTCACTTTTTTGACTCCTTGCTTGCTAATGAGAATAATGAATTTGAAAATGAAATATGGGAGCTGAAATAGGAGTAGATTTTGATTTTTGACTTGAAACACCCACTTTCTAATGTTTCTTGTCCTTCTCAAAACTCTGTTTTAATGCCCCTTCTTCTTTGTCTCTTTACAGGTGGATAAATGCTCGACTTGAACTGATTTTTGCAGTGTTTATTTGTCATGCAGCAAGGAGAGATTCTCTGGTGCAGCTGGGATCAATTATTGCATATAGTGACCTAAAATTACATATGAAATACAAATAAACTCAAAATACTATATTTTCACCTTAAAAGATAATTATTTCAGTGGCTATGGCCTACAAGCCATCATGCTTAACTTATTTATCATCCTCATACCCTTGTTGACCTTTATTTGCACAGAAAATCAGGCATCTTGACCTTGGTGATGAAACCCTAAGACCTAATGAAACATGCCATATGACCTAATGAGACATGATTGCCAATTGACCATGAAACCATAACTGAAGACAACCTGAAGAAGGGTTAGCAAGCATACTCTATGAGGGAAATTTTAGATTTTTGAAGATAATAAAACCATTAGTGAATCATTATGACATGACCTAATGTAATGATGCAAAATTTTCAGTATGGGACCCCTAAAATGACAATGCAAAGAGCAAATTTTCATCCCTGATGGAAGTATGCAGATACTGACACTAACATTGGCTTATTGGGGATGGAAGATCCTTGGAGGTGTCAAGAACACCGTAGACCAAGTGTCTCATCCATTGGGCAATACGTTCAAAACAAAAAAGTGAAAAAATGACTCAATACAAACTGAAAACTGGCTCACAACCAAACTGACTCTAAACTTGACTAAAAACCAAATCAACCAAGCTTGACACTAATCATTGAAACTTTATAGCATTAAATTCGGGCCCCAAGCTTAGATGACAGTGTACTTGAAAAAATGTAAGGAAAATCAAACTGGTATATACAATGAAGGTGAAGTAACTTCAGGGAACAACCTCAAAAGTAGTAGTGCTTTAGGAGCCTACCATTCACTAGCCCTCCTGAGCAATCTTGACCATCCATTTCCTTCAACAAAAATGCATTCTATCCTTGATAAGTTGAGATCTTATATGGTCCTTTCCATAAATTATCAAACTTACCATGCTTGTGCTTTTCCTCATTCCGTGCATCCCACCGCAGCACTACATCTTCCAGCTGAAACTTTTCTACTTTGGTTTTGCGGCCATAAATCTTCTTGATCTTCTCTTGCAACCAGAAATTGTTTTGGGAAACCTCTTATCTTGTCTGTTGAAGGTGAATCATTTGATTAATTCTGCACTGAAGATCATCCTCTTCACTGCCAGCTTCCTATAATAATGTCATGACCGAGACTGCAAATGATGTAGAAAATATTGTATTAGTACCATAAACCAACTCAAAGTGTGACATACCTATGGATTTCTTGCTACTCACTTTGTCAGCCCACAAGGCATTAACAAGATTTCGATGCCAATTTTTCTTGTTTGCCTCCAACATCTTCTTGATAATGTTCACCAAGTATTTATTTGATGATTCAGCTAGCCCATTGCCTTGTGGGTAGTATGTCGTGGAATGACCCAATGTAATATTGTACTTGTGGCAAAACTCAACAATCTTCTTGGACTTAAATGTTGCTGCATTATCTGTTATAATCTTATGAGGGCATCCAAAATGAGACAAGATATTAGATTCTAAAAATTGGATCATATATGTGGCTTGTCTTGGATGGAATGGCCTCAATCCACTTGGTGAAGTAATCGGTAGTTGTCAAGATCCATTTGTGTTGTGCTGATGATGTAGGAAGGATTTCTCCTATGAAATCAAATCCCCACTACTGCAAAGGTGCATTTACTTCAACTGGCTTCAAAGGAAGAGGAAGCAACTTCCTTTTTCCTTGAAAAACTTGGCATTCATGGCAACTCATCACTGTCTTATACAAATTTGAAAACAAAGTTGGCCAATAATATCCTGCTCCCAACACTTTATTAGCTGTTGTTTTCCAAAACAAATGACTGCCACAATCACCTCTATGAAAGTCATTCATTACCTGTTCAGCTTCATCTTCAACCGAACAATTAAGAAGAACTCCTCCCGGATCTTTCCAATAAAGAGCACTATTTAAAATGCAGAATTTTGTAGACTTGAGTTTAAGTGATCTACCTTTATTCTTGACATTCCAGGAGCTGGTGAAAGATGCTAAAGAACATAAACTATATCAGAATACCAAGGTGATTTGAGAAACATTTTTGATACCTGAATGAGTGAGCCACCATCTTAGTCCTCTGACATTGCTGTAATCAGATTTATGTCTAGAGCATGCAGATTTGATTCAGCCATCAGTTTTTCCAAGCCTTGTCCTTTGATCAGTTTGGTAGGTTTAATCTCAATATCATACTCCAGCATTGCTGCAATCCACTTACCTCTTCTTCCCTCTGGATCAGTTTGCATGAGAACATCTTTGACTTCTACATAAGGAACATATGCTATAGTATGTGCATGCAGAATGTATACTCTAAAATCCCTAAATGCTTTAATAAGAGCCAGTGCTTGTTTTTCAATGATATTTTACCACAAGGCAACATCTCAAATAGTCCTATTAAAGAAAGCAATGGGTTGCTCCACTTGATCTCTCTTTTGCATCAATACTGCAGCCATGGTGTGCTCGAATGCAAATGAAAATATAATAAAATCATGAGTATAATCAGGACAAATCAAGATTGGGGCTATGGTCAAAGCAAACTTTACCAAATTGAATGACTTCATGGCATCCTCGGTCCATTTCATAGTGCTATCCTTCTTGAACATATTAGTGATTTCACGTAAATGTTCAGCCAAATTTGGTATAAATTTGCGTAAGAAATTCATCTTACCGTTGAAAGCTTGGATCTCCTTTTTGTTGCACGGAAAATATATATGTTGAATTGCCTCCACCCTTGAAGGATCAATGTGAATACCATCTTTAGAAATGATATGACCAAGAAGTTTACCCTCATCCATGAAAAAATTATCTTCTTAGAGTTGAGAGAAATCCCAAACTTCCTACATTTCTGAAAGACAATCCTCAAGTGGTGCAAGTGCTCATCATCAGAACGAGAAAATACCGTCAAATCATCTAAATAAACAACCAAGAAAACATCCTTCTCATTAGAAAAAGTTATGGCCATCACCTGCTGAAAAGTGGGTCCGACATTCTTCAATCCAAATGGAATTTTGGCATACTTAAAAGTTCCCCAAGGTGTTGTGAAAGAAGTTTTGTCTTGGTCTTTTTCATGCACCAGGATCTGATTACAGCCTGAGTAACCATCAAGTAGTGACATCTGTGATGCTCCAACTACTCTTTGTAGAATATGGTCCATCTTAGGAAGTGGGTAATTATCCTTTAAGGACACCTTGTTGAGGTTTCGGAAATCTATGCACAATCTTATCTCTCTGGTCTTCTTTCGTACCGGGACCAAATTTGAAATCCAATCAGAAAATCTAATTGGAACAACGATACCAGCTTTAAACAATCTATTTACCTCTTTCTCGGTGGATAGCAGTAGCTTTGGATTGGTTCCTCTCAACTTCTGTCTAAAAGGCTTTTGATCTGGCTTGATAGGAATAGTATGCTGAATGATATCCTTGTAATACACCTTCAAATCTAAATAATCCCAAGCAAAGACATCAGAAAATTTAGAAAGTAATCTAACATACTTAGCCTTTACTTCGGGAGAATGCTTTTGATAACTTTACAAGCTTGGTCTTATCAGCTGTCCCAAGATTTACTTCTTCAACTCCTTTGCTTGTAGGAACCAAGCTCAGTTTTCTTGCCACGTCATCCTGATCAAAAAGCTCCTCTAACGGTATGAGACCTATAGGAATAATGTTGTCCTTCAGCTGTAAAACCTCCATCTGATTTACCTCAATCTCTTGGTCATCGGAATCACAATCATCATCAATGGAAACATTTTTAAACTTTCCTTCATTCTGTAAAAAGGCATTAATTTCATTATCATCCCAAAACACTTGACAATACCTAAAATTATCAGGGACAGCAGGCCTATGTTTGACATGAATTTCAAATTTGTTGCTAGAGTTCATTGGAGTCTTAAAATTGTTGGCCGCAGTGGCAAGTGAATCTGCAATGATGTTTTGAGTCCAAGGTACTGTTGTCAAGGTAAATTCAGGAAACATCCTCAAAATATCCAAAACTGCATTTCTATAGGCCCTCATCCGTGGATGCTTTGCTTGATATTCTCCTTTTACCTGTTTAATCACTAGCTCTGAATCACCATAAACTGAAATCCTTTTCGCATTGAGCTTCTTCAAAATTTTAAGACCTGTAATCAAAGCCTCATACTTCGCTTCATTATTAGAGCAATCAAAAGCTAACTTGTAGGAACATACTCTAACATTACTTGGGACTTTGGCAGGCTGGAAAGCAGGGCTACGAATCCAAATTCCAATACCACCACCGTCCTTACCTACAGCACCATTAAAGTCCATGCTCCAAAGGCCGAATTCATCTTCTAGATGTTGAAATTATGTTTCTTTCCCAACTTTACCTTGGCTGATTACCTCATTCTGCTGCTCTTCACTAACCCTTTGCTGTTGTATAGGCTACTCAGAAGAACTTGCTATTTTTTCTTTTTCTTGATCAAGAACTACTCTAAAATTCTCGAAAATTTTTGGTACATCCTCTACTTCTACAAGCTGAATATCTACATCACCCAATCCACTATCAGAGTACAAAACAAAGGACTCTAAATTAGTATGTATAACATTTATTTGATGATTCACAGGCTTCTCTTTGCTAGTAATCATGTACTTTATTTTCTTTTCCCGATACAACTTCCGCAATTGACCGAAAACATGGATGGTAGCACAAGAGAAGTCAAGTTGTAAATTGCCTTTGAGTTTAGCACCCCACAATCTGGATAAGAGCATACCAAATCGAGGTGGTATATCAGCAACTACCACATCCATTAAGACATTTTTGGCTGGGATTTGATCTAAAGAAACCATGAGATCTTTGATGAAACCAATGCAACGAACTCTACCGGAGTCAAAGGAGTACAAATCATGATATTTTTGGGTGATATCTAGGTCCAAATTCTCCATAATGGCTTTAGGAATCAAATTATGAGAAGCTCTAAAATCTAACATAGCATTATGGAGAATGTACTCATGCATTCTAAGACTCAGATAAAAGGGAGGTACTTCACTATCTTCAGGCTGACCTTCTATGGCTGGACCAAAAATGAGTTCAAGATGATCATCCTCACATTCACCATGTCTGACAAAGGATCAATTTGCAATATGTTTATAATTGTTATTCTTAACCAGCTCAGTCAAAGGAATGGACACTTTTAACTTAGAAATTTCACTTTCTAAATTAGAGGATGAAACTTTTTCTACCTCTTTGACACCAATGTCCTTCTTATCTACTTGCTCTTTCGCAGCATTATCTTTTTACTGATTGTTCTTCTCATTTGTATTTATATTTGTTGATGGTACTTTGTTGGAACTCGAATCAGCAAGCTCTTTCCCTTTCTTCTGAGTATTTGAGGAATCATTCTTTGATTGCACATCCTTTCTTTTCTAAATGGGATTGACCGGTACATCTCTGCTCCTTAAAGAATATTGCCTTTGCTGTGAAGACAAAGCATTCATATAACCACATTGATAATCATCAGATTCAGCCTCCAAAACCACATCATTTGCCAAGATGTAATCTTCATCCCTTTGAATGTCTGGAACGTCTACATATTCTTCATCTTCGGTCAGAAATATAGGCATACCATCAACAGTAAAAAAGTGATTTGTTTCAATAACTGGATCTTCATCATCTTCTTCTTCCATACCTTGAACATAATTCTACTGTAAGGGAGTTCTAATCTGTTGTTGTTGTGCTAGTTTCTCTGGTGCCTTTTGTTCTCTCTACTTGATTCGAAATTTGGGTTGCTACTATCCTCTAAAATTAGGATTCTGGATTGGAGCTTTAGGTCTATCTGTGATGGTTAACCGGTCAACCATCCTTTCCAGTGTTCGAATTAATGTATCCATCTTTGCATCTAAAGGAGATGCTTCTTCTTTCATGGTCACTCTTTTCTCTGATCTCATTCTTGCTCTTTTGGCCATCAAGTTTTCTTCTACACTCACTGCATTCTTTTGCATGTCTTCTAGTGTGTTAGGATCACGTTCCTACAACTAATATGCCATATCAGCATCAAAACCATCTGGAAACTTGAGCAAAGCCAATCCGTCCAGTGGTTTAATGTTGGCGGGAATAGCAATGTATACTGCATCAAACCTCACACAATAGTCTTGCACACTCTCGCCAGTATTTCTTTTGATGTTCTCATACTCGAACAAAATCTGAAGCGGATTCTTCTTCACCTCCAACCAATCCAAGAATTGCCTATGGAGGATTGGTAAATTGGTGATAGAAGAAGCTGATAAAGCTCAGAACAATTTTTGAACTTCACCTCCAAAGCTTTGTACAAACAATCTCATCGACACATCTTCAATTTCTACTTCATGGAGGTCAAAGAAATCATTCATTCTATCAACATGTTGCTGAGTTGTAATGGTTTGAATAGCCTCAAAGAAAGGTATCTTAGTTTGATAGTCAGCGGGCATGGAACCAAGATTCTGAGGTAAAATGAGGGGTGCATACCAAGCAACCATAACTCGAGGTGGATTTAAAGCAAGGATTGGGCTACTAAGAGTTGATGGGGTAGTTGATGGAGAACTAGGAGGAATAGGTGATTGATGGGGAATGATAGGTTGATGGGGAAGTGAAGGTATGAATGGAGGTGACGAATGAACTTTAGAGGTTGAAGGGAATAATGATGAACTGAGGGTAGTGGACACCGGTTCAGAAAGTTCAAGGATCTTAGCAGTAGTGAGGGATGATTGAGGGGAATTTAGGATATACTCATCAATTGACCGGATTTCCTTTTGGACTTCAAGATCTGCAATAAACTTTGGGTCTAGAACTATATCGTCAAGTGCACTTTCAGACCTAGTTCTGAATAGGGAAAGGTCAAATGATAGATCAAATGGGAGGTCTTCTAAAAACAACCACTCATCAGCTCAAGAATCTACTTTTATTGAAGGTGTGGGACGGACTGAACTTTCTTGTTTCTTGAGTCTTCTTGAGATTAGGGAATATTTGGATCAGGATTAGCCCTATGTACTTTCTCGAAGCCAATGTGCTCAAATTTCAGAGTTTTATATATTGCTTTACAACTTTTCAATTCAGCCTAGTAAATTCTAAAACTCATCATCCATAATCTTAAGAATTCAAATAAAAGATATTACCAAGGTGATTAGTCTTTCGTTTCCCCAGTATGGTCGCCACTATGTTATCACCTGGATTGAACCTCAGGCTGAAGGAAGGCAATGCCAGGGTAACCACAAACCACGCTTAGCCAAGTAGCTAGCCCTACTAGGCCAGGAGAGGGCTCTCTCCGTAAGGATCTCAACCAAGATGACTCGATCTACAAACAAGGAAAATTTTAAGAACCACCCTAAATTTATATGTATAATAAATGGGCTAATCCCCATGATATATAGGAAAAATGGGAGGCAATTTTATCAATAATATAATATGTATATATAATTTTTTTGGCAAATCTCTCACCAGATTATATTATATTGTACAGTGATGGAGAATCTTTCACTGAATTATAAAATCTTGTAAGATCTTGGAATATTTACTGAATAATAAACATGTGAGTCTGGCGAATGTTTTGTTAAAGTATGAAACTAATATGATAATAAGAAAAATATTCATTAACGTAATATACTACATACTGTTTGGAAAAGAAACATAATTTTTTCTTTCCTACACAATGTTTTCAAGTTCAAGTGGTCGTGTTTCTCAAGATTCTTACAATACTCCTTTCATATCTTCTTTTTCTTTTGATAATATCACAACAAAGTTCTTGAGGTGTTGATATTGACAACGAGTTTTTGTCAGGTAGGAGAGATTATCTTTTCTCTACAACTTTTTCAAGCTACCTTTTTCCAGTTATAAATTTCTTTCTTATTCCATAGACTCCAATCGCGAGATTAAAAAAAAAAAACACATCAAGTTTGTTTACCCCAACACACCAACAAGTAGCAAGCCCTAACTATATTATATAAGAAAGTATTAGGTATCCCAAGGGCTTGACACCAACAAGTAGCAAGCCCTAACTATATTATATAAGAAAGTATTAGGTATCCCAAGGGCTTGAAGGGGATCTAATTGAAAGAAGTGACCATTGTGAGAATCCTTCCAATCAATATATGAATATATAAATGTAGATTTATTATCATTTTAACTGGAAAACTTCAATTAAATAATAAAATTTAATTACGTCTCTCCTAATCTAAATTGCTTATTATCATAATTCACTACCCTCATCGGTCTTGCAATTTTTAACCGCGTTGTAACATGTAGATTAATTTCCTTTTTGGTGAACAATCTCCACATTTTAGGAAAATATGGTGTAGTGGCTCCAACCCCTACAGATCTATGACAAACTAAGAATAGCACAGAAGATGAAAGGTTGTACAAACCAACTTATTTTTCAAACAACTAATCCAACATCAGTACCTAAACTTTTTCATGAAGATATCATTTGAGAATGTTTGAAAAATGGTGAGAAATCTTCTGCGAGGGTGATGCGGAAAGAGCGATAAGGTTTCATTGTTTTGAATTTTTTTTGTTAAATGAGAAAAAGTTAAAAACCAATATTAATGGAGATATTGGTATTTTTTTTACTAAATTTTGTGAAGTGACTAAATGTAGCTTTAACCATTCACCTTAAGATGTTTTTACAATATAATTTCCTAAGTCTATTTAATATCTTCATTATCATAAAAACCAACCTATATCCATCTTAACTCCACATCTACCACTCTTAGGGGGATGAAATCTATTTATCCCTCTGAGCACTTGGTAGACCCAGAATTAAGATGGATCTAGATGATAGAATTTCCCCTTTAAATAGTCTATGCTCACATGAATACCATGGTATTACCA
>APFE030741526.1:254094-269713 GCA_000404065.3 Pinus taeda
TTTTATTTTAATTTTTTTTTTATTTTAACCAAGTTAAAATGTTTAACATACATTAAATTACAACATTCACTTTTACTCTTGATCCGCCAAGCCTCAAGAGCCATCAAATATTTTTTCACTCTATGCTAGTTTGCATATCACGATATTTGATCCAGAGTAAAGATGGATATATGCTGGTTTAATTCCCCCATTTAAATAGGATACATTTCATGTGAATACCATGGGTCAATGCCATGTGCCATTTTTATTTTTATTAATACTAATATTAGGGTTAATAATGTTTTTTTGCATGGTATTAATAATAATATAGCCCATGGTATTTGGCCCATAGTATTTCGCTCATAGTATTTTGCTCATAGGTTTCACCTAAATATAACACATTTTTTGAGTGTTCATAAATATAAGGTGACTTATGGAGTAAATAAAAAAAAATGTTTTATTTGTTTACCATACCTCTCTCATTTATTTATATTTTTATTAATTTACCATACGTCTTTTACAAATATGGTATTTGGCCCATAGGATTCACTTAAATAAAACCTCTTTTTTGAGCCTTCATAAATAGAAAGAGGGTTATGGACTAAATATAAAAAGAGGTTTTATTTATTTACCATATGTCTAGTTTATTATATTTTTATTTATTTACCGTACCTTTTGAGTAAGTATAAAAGGAGTTTTATTTATTTACCATATCCCTTTACTTATATTTTTATTTGTTTACACCCTGTGTATAGTAGTGATTATGGAGTAATATAAAGTTTTATTTATTTACCATACCTCTCATTTATTTATATTTTTATTAATTTACCATACCTCTTTTATAAATATGGTATTTGGCCCATAGGATTCACTTGAATAAAACCTATTCTTGAAAATTAGGCGAATGCAAGGTTGTAGCTCCTAATTTCAAGGGCTAAATTTACCTTTTTTACCGTCTCCCTTAAAATAAGGTGGGCTATTTGAGGCAATTTGTAATAATGTACTATGATACAAAATATTCGCCCACTAAAAATTTAAAACCCCTTAATTTCACCGAAAGGCGAACATTCGCCCCTAAAATTTTCCATGCTGGTAAAGGATTTTAGTCTAGGTATAGAAGCACGAAGTTTTGATTGGATTTTGTAGGGGTTTACCAAATCAGGAGGAGCTAGACAGTTTAGGTATAGGGAACTAGGTCAAAATTGTAGGGTATTCAATGGGGCAAGGTAGGCATAGGCTTTAGAATTAAAGGGCTTGATGGGATGAGATGTTTTATACTAGTGAGAAGCTAAGAAGGGCATGTGAAAACCATGGATCCTTCCTAGACTACAGAAAACATGAAATGGTGAATGGTTTCCCAAGGAAGAGCACTGATATAATAAATTCTACCTATCAACTTGAAAAAATTCAACTCGAAACAATGAAATGAAGAATGGAATACATAAAATAGATTAACACATTATCACAGAATAAGAAACTATACTAAAACTCATACCACATAGATCCCATAAAACTAGCTGCAATTCTTATTAATCTCCTGCCAAACTCCTTACAAAAAGTGTACAATCCAGATCTGAGTCCAACCCTTTACAACGAGAAAAAAGAAGAATATATAGACATTATTTCAACCTCCTCCCATCCTCAAGGGTCGAATGCCTAAGATGAGGAACTAATCTAACTAATATTGAACAAGAAATAGGAATATAGGCATCATCAACAACTTGCCTCTAAAAGTTAAAAATTGATTCATTTTAGCTCAAATTGACTCCTAAGGTAATGAATCTACCCTCTGTCACTATTTACCTGTCATAGTTACATTCCAAGTCATCATTTTCAAAGGTGACTCATCATCCATGAGAGAGAATCCATGATCATAGTAAAAAACTGGAAAAATAGCAACCCTGAGCAAAACCTGCCCTACGCGGAGCGCCACTTTCATATTCATTTTGGAGGTCTTCTTGACATCCAAATTGAGCCCATGATAGCTAATTGGAAAGGTATTCTAGTATACTTTCCAAAATACCTATAATTACTGAATTTGAAGCTCATTTGACCCCTCAAAACTTGATTCTCCCAAGATTGCTTCTGTGTGAACAAAAAGTGGCAGAAAGGTCATTTTTAGGGTGTTTTTTGACCTTTTGGTGGACCATTCTGCCCCAAAAACTTTGAAAATTTCTAGGGTTCATGTCCTCATTGCTCTAAATCCAAAAACTCAAACCATTTCTTCATTGAGTGCCCCAAGGAAAAGCACAACGCTAGTGGCGTTGTGCATCTAGGAAGTTTTCCTATGTAAAGAATTTCCAAAATTTGAAAGTGACAAAAATTCCTCCAAACTTGCCCAAAATTGGTGAGAAGCACCATCACTAAGTGTCTTGATGAGCCAAGGGATAGTCATCCATCATCCTAAGCCTATCCTCCTCCTTTTTGCCTTTCAAAGCCCGCCTAAACCTAGCTTTCATATTCTTGACCCTCATATTACAAATCTCGTTTCGGGTCCTGTAATGATAGGTCATGTGTCTGATCATCTAATTGTCTCTATTGGCCTTCTGTAGCAGCTTCTCAAGGTACAAGTTGACTCTTTCAAGCCAATTTTCTCTATCCTGTTCAATCTCCTTCTCAATAGGAGTCAAAGGGACTTGTGCCTCTTTGCCACTTTGTCATTTCAACTTGGGCATTTCTAGCTCCATGAGGACTTGTTTAACATTAAATTGCTTGTTTTCTTACTCAAAATATGTGATGACATATTTGGCCCTCTCCAAATTGTCTACCAAAGCTTGTACTTGAGCTTATCTTTCTTGTATGATGATGTCTTTGATGGATTCTTCATCCTGAGCTTCTAAGTCAATGATTTCCACTCCATGATGAGTATAATGCTGCTCCAGCTCATCATGCTCAGTCAAGTCAAAGTCCCTTTCCTCCCTGTCATCAAGACTCTGCACTGGCATCTTTTCCTTCCCTTTGTGCAGCTGCTACACCTGTACCTATTGTTCTGAAGAAGAAGGCAAAGCCCCTTCCACATCCAGTGGAGCTAGCATTTGCCTATGGACTGATGAAGAAGGCAAGGTCCCTTCCACATCCCGTGGAGAAAAAACTTGCCTATTGGCTGCAAATAATCTACTTGTGCCCCTCTGATATGTCATGTAAACGAGCACCTCAGCAGTTCTAGTCTCCTTGGCTTCCTCATTCACCTGAACACTGCTAGAAGGTCCTCCTGCTTCTTGAGACACTAGTGGAGGGATTTGAGGACCCCTGAAGATATCATGAGAAATAAAGGCCTCCCAAGAGATGTTGAGGAGACTAAGATGATGAAGCACAATGATCTTGATAAGGGAGTAATGATAGAGACTGCTCATCTGCAGAGGGTATGGCTTCTTTTGGACAGAATGAGCCATCTTCTCAATATTTCTGAACAAGAAGTAAGGGAGGTTTAACATCCTCACCCTGGTAAAATGCATGAGGAGCTTGATGTGATAGGTGTACAGCCTAGAGAATCTGCCCTCACAAGTGAAATACTTCAAGATGATTTTCATCATGGGAACATACTTGTCCTCGAGAAATCTGAAAGGAAAAAGTCTCTTCACCTCATTTCTGTACTGGGGTTTGATATAAGGCTCATAGTAGTGTTCATCCAGGTCCTGGGCCTTATACCACCTCTCCCCTACATTCAGAATCCTGGTGGCATCTAAAATGATAGAAGGTGAAACTGTGAATGTCACCCTAGCAAGAATCACCCTGTCGTCCCGAAGATGAGCTACAAAAAGTCTAGTGAGCTCAGGGTGATATTGAACTCTCTCCACCTGCTCACAAAACTCATAGCAGCCAAGGTATTTGAAACATGTGACAGCCAACTAAGAGGTCTCCAATTCCCTAAGGTTTGATGGCTCTTCTTTAATAATCCTGCCTCCCTTGTGTGGTTTTCTTTGTTGCCTAGCTCTCTCTGCTGAGGTGTCACTACCTATGTTTGCCTCCTCCTCATACTCTCGGTCCTCTCGGTCCATGTTTGCAAGGTTGAGGTTGTATGAAGGGAATGTGTGAAAGCGTTTTTAGGAATGAGGGGATGTGAGATGAGCTTGTGGCTAGGAAATGAATGAAGGAGTAGGAAATGAGAGGGAGAGCTTATTTTGAGAAATTGCCCTTAGGGAAAAGGGATAAAAGGGATGGGAAATATGAAATAGGGATAAAGGGCAAAGGGATAGGGGATAGGGAAATAAGGATAGGGTTTAGAGTTGTAGTGAGTGATAGGAGGAACAATGATAGTTTAGGGTTTTTAGGCATACAAGGGAGATTTTTAGGGTTTCATGTTTATCAAGGAAAATGATGCTTATTATGTGGATAAGAAAACAAAAACCGAAGTGAGGGATGTCAAATTACTTGTGGGCAGATGAGAGAGAGCAAATTTGGATTTTTTTGGAAGTTTTGAGGCTTTTCTAGCTTTCCTGCTCAATGCGTAGCGCCAGTGCCCAGACGCGCAGCACCACCCTGGAAACGCAGCACCATTGTAAATTTACATTGCGAATTTTTTCCAGATGTGCAACGCCGGTCTTAACGCGCAGCGCCAAGCCTTCAACGTGCAGCGCCAGCCTGTCTGCCTTAGAAGCGCAACGCTGCTCTGCCAACGTGCAGTGCCACTGCTCCACTTCTCCATAAGCGTAGCGCCACCCTCCAGAAGCACAGCGCCGAGATTCCTTCACCCAAAACTCACTCAAGCTTGCCTCTTCTTCTCACTTTTTTGACTCCTTGCTTGCTAATGAGTAATGAATTTGAAAATGAGATGTGGGAGCTTAAATAGGAGTAGATTTTGATTTTTGACTTGAAAACCCCACTTTCTAATGTTTCTTGTCCTTCTCAAAACTATGTTTTAATGCCTTTTCTTCTTTGTCTCTTTGCAGGTGAATAAATGCTCGACTTGAAATGATTTTTGCAGTGTTTCTTTGTCATGCAGCAAGGAGAGATGCTCTGGTGTAGCTAGGATCAGTTATTACATATAGTGACCTAAAATTACATATGAAATACAAATAAACTCAAAATACTATGTTTTCACCTCAAAACATGTTTTTGAGGTGAAAATTACATTAGGTTAAAAGATAATTATTTCAGTGGCTATGACCTACAAGCCATCATGCTTAACTTATTCATCATCCTCATACCCTTGCTAACCTTTATTTACGCAGAAAATCAAGCATCTTGACCTTGTCGATGAAACCCTAAGACCTAATGAAACATGCCCTATGACCTAATGAGACATGATTTCCAATTGACCATGAAACCATAACTGAGGACAACCTTAAGAAGGGTTAGCAAGTATACTCTATGAGGGAAAAAAATTAGATTTTGAAGAGAAGACAACCATCAATGGATCGTTATGACATGACCTAATGGAATGATGCAAAATTTTCAGTATGGGACCCCTAAAATGACAATGCAAAGAGAAAATTTTGATCCCTGATGGAGGTATGCAGACACTGACACTAATAGGAGCCTTGGGAAGATAGGGTTGAAGCCCTAGAGGCTTAAGCCTCATGAAGTACAAGTCAATGCTTGGAAAAATACAGGTTGGAGCCTGGTGGATTGGAGATTGGTGCCTTCATCTAGGGTTGGAGCCCTAATTATTATTATACTTGACTTATTGTAAAATGAATTGGAGTCCTAATCATCGATTAATAAAATTATTATTCAGTCATTGTTCATTTTGTGTTCTAATTATAAGTGATATTAACTAGTAAAAATAAAAATTTAAAATATATATTGATTCACCCCCCTCTCAGTATTTCCAACACGGTTTTCATGCTTCGGATAGATTTCGTACAACATTTAGTAAATTATTTAGAAAAAAATAGATTTAAATATTATCTATAATATACAATAATAATAATAATGCCGAATAATTGTTTGGAAAGAAAAAGATTATGGAAGCGGAGAACTTTCATTATCACAGCACAACTTTTAGTTAGTTAATTAGCAAAGACTTTAGGGAAAAAGAAGTCGATTATGCTGGGGTGTGGAAAAATCAGTATTTTCTGCACTTCTACAGTTCCTCCTAAAGTGAGCTAACAACATATTAGTGGGGAGAGAGCACAACCTTTAATCAATTAATCAACAAAGTCTTTAGTGCAGAAGAAGTTGATTCTACTCTAGTGTAGAAACCGCACTTGGTCTGCAAGAGATGTTCGTTGACATTTGTGCTTAGGCAGAAAGTTTCATGCAGATAGATTTCGATGTACAGAGAGGTTTCATTGGGGATACAAAAAGTCTAATAAACATTAAATAAGAATCATTATTATTTTCTTTTAAATAAGAAAAATTAATTTATTGCAATAAGGACTTTAATAAACATTAAATAATTAACATTGCTATTTCGTTTTAAATAGCATGGAAACTATTCATCATTAATAAGGTTCAATTTCGTAAAACTTACTTCCATTCAATTGATACAATGAATCATTGACCTAATTTTTCATTTTGTCAATTATAATGTTACGTGTTGATGAATCATTGACCAAATTGTTCATTTTATCGATTATAATGTTATGTGCTGAGAAGATGGGAATATGATATCACCATTAATATCAAGTGCATTTTTTCTGGTGTGTTGATAATGCATCATTTGAGCATATTGTCGGCACAAAACATTATGATTGAGTAGGGCTTCCTAGTAATCATAATGCTTCTCTTGGAAGCACCCTAGTGCATTTGGATCATAGCACATCGACCAAAAATATAAGCTATTTTTCATTGTAGCTACTCCTTTAAATCTTCTTCGAATTAATAGCCTGGATTTATCTATTCCTAGTGCGATTGTTGTGCTACTCGGTCTTTTGTTGGGTTCATTCTATTGGTTGTCGTTTTATATCTCTAGAAGATTCACAGGACTTTCCATTTTCGATAGACAATTATTACACTGAATTTATCATCAGTTTTTTTAGAACTAGATCGATACACTTATGGGTGGAAAATATGTGAAATCATTTTCAATTCAATTCGAAAAGGATAGCATACATGTGCCACCTGCTAAATTTATAGCAATTCCTGCCAATGAAAGGATTTTTGGTTGTAGCATTCTAATACCCAATAAGTCATAATGGTCATTTCCGTGCTATTTTTTCTCAAGAGTAACCTAATGAGGCCACATTTTTTCCCGAAAAATAGTGGAAATTCTGGAAAGATTTTGATCAAAATTCGAAAAATATTTTGGGAAATCTAGGTTACAACTATCAAAATTTTGGATTTTGGGTGCCAAAAAGGTTTTTGATAGTGTTTAATTAATTTCCACCATCAAAATTATTTAAACACTCATATGGTTAGTTTTTCTTTGGAAAAAAATAGTCAGATTACGGCAAAAAATGACTTTCCAGGAAAATTTGTGGTTTCGGTAGACAACACCTTTTTTTTGGATGTCAGCATGTGATAAAGGAATAATGTCATTTGTTTTATTTCAATTCAATTATGATTATTATAGAAATTATCGTAATCACTTCATATTCGGATACATATTTCTTATTGTCACTTTCATTGGTTGTACACCATCAATATTGCATCGAAGGAATTGGGAAGATTAAAAATATATAGTAGATAACAACGTATCTAGGTAACAATGAGAATGATTAAACTGTGATTCAAGAATAACGTCGATTATTTTCTTTCAATTCAATTGTCATTATTATATCAATTATGGTAATTCCTTCGTATTCAGATACAAATAGTGTCATTTTTCTTACTTTCATTACCCCTAGTTGTATGTCATCAATATTGCATCAAAGGCATTGGGGCGATTAAAAATATAGATAATAGTGTATCTAGATAATGATAATGATGATTAAAAATATAGATAATTGTTTATCTAGATAACGATCTATCTAGGGATGTGTTGTAAACTTGTCAGTTTTTTTCTTTGTTTGTTAATGTATCAGTTTGTCATTTTGCATTCTCAACACTCCAATTATCTTTTTTGCTTATGCTAGATTGTGAAAATGAAAAAATAAATGTATTGCATCATATTTCTTACTGTCTCTTCTACATGTCCATTATTTCGGACATACTCAATAATATATTAGTTGGGAGCAGCATTATTTATAGGTGTCAACATGAACACAAGTATTTTTTGTAAATGTTGTGATTAAAAAACTTGTTTATGAGTACAACTGTGCATGGATTATGCAGAAGGTCTGTGATTATGCAGAGTGTAGAGGGTTGCATGATGAAAGCTTGAAATCTCCCTCCGCATAATGGATTTCCTCTGCAGTTCTACAGATATGTCTATTTACACAAGGATAACCATAAACAAAGCTTTCATTCTACGGGGAGCGCAACCTTTAAAACAACACTCGGTCTACAAGAGGTGTTCATTGATATTTGTGATGAGACAGAAAGTTTCTTGTGAATAGATTTCAATGTGCGAAGAGGTTTCGTTGGGGATACAGAAAGCCTAATAAACATTAAATAAGAAGTATTACTATTTTCTTTTAAATAAGCAACAATAATTTATTGCAATAAGGACTTTAATAAACATAAAATAAGAAACATCACTATTTCATTTTAAATAACATAGAAACTATTCATCATTAATAAGGTTCAATTTCGTAAAACTTACTTCCATTACATGTTGATGGATCATTAAAAAAATTGTTCATTTTGTCAATTATAATGTTATATGTTGAGAATATGGGAATATGATATCACCAGTAATAACAAGTGCATCATTTATGGTGCATTGGCAGTGCATCATTGGCCCATATTGCCAGCATAGAACATTATGATCGAGTAGGGCCTCTTGGTAATCGTAGGGCTTCTCTTCATAGTGTCTTGGTGTAATTGGATCATAGCACATTGGTAAACAATAAGTTCATATTTGTTGTATCTATCCTTTAACTTTTTTTGAATTAATAACATGGCTTTATCTACTAATTGCATATTGTTTTATTCTATTGATTTTATGTAAGGAAACGACAGCTTGGATAATACTCCAATCTCTTAAAAGTAATTTGCAAAGAGAAAATGCTACACGATCCATAGACAACGCCTTTTTTTTGTCAAAATGTGATTCAGGAATAATGTTGGTTGTTTCCTTTCAATTCAGTTGTGATTATTATAGAAATTATGGTAAGTCTTTCATATTTGGATACGGATAGCATTAGATTTCTTATTGTCACTTTCATTGGTTGTGCACTGTGAATATTGCATCGAAGGTGTTGCAAAAATTAAAAATATAGGCTAGATAACAATGTATATAGATAATAATGAGGATGATTAAACTATGATTCGAGAATTACGTTAGTTTTTTTATTTCAATTCAATTTTCATTTTTATAGAAATTATGATAATTCCTTCGTATTCAGATATGGATCGTGCCAAATTGATTACTCTCACTTCCCCTGGTTGTATGTTGTCAATATTGCATCAAAGGCATTGGGGCGATTGAAAATATAGATAATATTTTATCTAGATAACGATCAGGATGATTAAAAATCTAGATAATAGTTTATCTAGATAACGATCTATCTTGGGACATTCCATAAATATGTCATTATTTTTCTTTACCTACTAACGTATCGGTTTTAATTCTACATTCTCGACACTCTGGTTATCATTTTTGCTTATTGTTAAAATCGGAAACTAGGCCAAACTCCACATGGGTCATCTTATTTATGACAACTGATATTTTTCTTGGATTCCTCTCTCCAAGAGGTGTACGATTGATCTAAAGATCATCCAATTATGACATGTACAAATGAAGTTATGAATTTATTTTGATTATGGTCAAATTGTCAAGGTCATCCAACAAACTTATGTAGGATCAGAAGCCCAACAATCACATCTATTCATCCTCAATGTTTCATATAAATAGAAGGTGACTTAGCATCATTTGAACACACTCATCTTCACACTTCTCTCTCTCTCTTTTCCCATTGATTGGGTATGGATTTCTTGGCCTCTCTCTCTTCACTTGTCTAAAATTTCAGGAGAGAAAAATTTCAGGAGGCTCAATTTATGGACAATTTGACCAAGTGTTAACCAGCATGCGTTGACCTCCTTTGACTATGTTTTTGTGAGGGCTATCTCTATTTGGGAAGGCTGCATTTCTAGGCATATAAATTGAGGCTAAACAATAACTATTGACTAGTGTTGATTGCAGCTAGGGTTGACTGTAGGTGGGCTATTTACCCAGACTTTGACTGGGTTGAATTTGATTGTTTTGAGGGTTGTTTTATCTTGTTGTTTGGAGGCTGAACTTGACCGATTTGTTGAGGATCGAATCTTCCCTGTTGACCAACATTGACTTTTCTGGTTAGGGCACTTTTGTTGTTGATATAAATTATCAAATTTGTAAATTGTACAATCTCTCCCTGCTGAACTATTGAATACTAAAATAATATTTGGTCAAGGGTTTCCCCACATTGGGGTTTGTCCCTGGCTGGTGACACATCTTGTGTCTTCTTGTCTTGACTTGTGTTCTACTCTTTATGTTTATGTTTTATCTGCATTTTACTATCATATTCATGTGATTGCTAATCTGAATATTTATACTGGTCTAGTAAATAAATTGAAGTAAAAATTCTCTAAAGCACAAAACCTACCATTTTTGCCTAATATTAACATGGTACCAGAGCTGAGGTGAAGACAAAGCCTAAGAAAGAGTGAAAAAACAATCACCAAAGACAGTTGGACAAGGTCAAAAGTTTCAATGGGTTCCTCATCTTACTTCCTGGCTAAAGACAAGCTCCATGATAAATATGACTATCATGGATGGAAGATGTCCCTTGATTTGACCTTCAAAGAAAAGCAAGTGATGGACTATGTGGAGGGTAAAATCCTCAAACCTCCTTCAAATGCAGAGGCTTCTACGAAGACCAAGTAAAATAGGGTTGAAGTCAAATCAAAGAAGATTATCAGGGATTTCATTGACAAGCATCTAGTGGCCTACATCTTCGAATTTAAGACCTCCAAGGAGATCTACGACATGTTGGTTAGCATGTTCGAGGTTAGTAATGCTAATCAAATTCTATTTCTCAAGAATAAGTTGAAGGATATTAAGAAGGGAAAGGATAAGGATATTAAATCCTATTTCTCAATTATTACTGAGATCAAGAATAATCTACTCTAGATTGGAGAATTCATTCTTGATAGGAACTAACTCTCACCACCCTTGGAGGACTCCCACCTGATTGGTATGTATTTAGAACCACTGTCCTCAACAATGATCAAGTTCCAGGGTTTGAAGAATTGATGTCAAGATGCATTGAAGAAGAAACAAGAATGGTGGAGCAAGAAATGCCTTCTAATAGAAGCAACCCCACTACATTCTCTTCTCATGCCAAAAGGAGAAATAATGCAAGGTCTAAAGATCATTTCCATGGAAAGAATGGATCTAAGGGAGGAAGGAAGGACAGGTGCTTTGTTTGCAATAAGTTTGGCCACTATGCAAGGGAGTGTCCAAATAGAAGGGACACATCGCATGATGATGATCACAATCAGTCCAGGGGAAACTTCAACAAAAATGATCTAACAAATGGCAAGTCCAATGGAAAAGGAAAAAGGAATGCAGGACATCAAGGAAATGGTCGACCCTCCAAGAAATCAAGGATATACAGGTATGAAGAATCAAATGTTGTTAACAATAAGCAAAAAGAGTACTATATTATATTGTCCCTCTCCACTTCCTCTCCTCCAAACACTTAGGAAATTGGTTGATTGATAGTAGTGCCTCAATGCACTTCACCAGATACAAGGAAGCCCTCCCTAATATGATAGAAAAGGAGAAAAACTAGAAGATCATCCTTGGAGACGATGTCACCTATCTCGTGAAGGGAGTAGGGAATGTTGCCCTTCAATAGAATCAAGGTAACACTATTAATTTGCAAGAAGTACTATATGTACCTGATCTCAAGAAGAACCTGGTGTCCATTTCAACCATGGATGACAAAGGATTCAAGGTGGCATTCATCAATGGAATGGTACGTGTTTGGAAAAGAAATTTTAAAGATGATTTTACTCTTGGGTTCAAGGTTGACACTTTGTATCAAGTTGGAGGAATTCCATTGGTAGCCATGTCTTGCAACCCATCTCTACAATCTGAAGTATGGCACTGGAGGTTTGCCCATATTCATTATAAGACCCTACCTGATGTGAGACATATGGTCCTAAGTTCAAAGTAGAGCATGAAGGTGTATGTCCAAGATGTGTTGAAGGAAAACTTACAAGGGGACCATTCCCCTCAAGAAATAGAAAGATCGCATATATATTGAATTGATACACTCTAACATATCTGGTATGATTCTTGTAAACTCTTTGGGAGGATACTTCTATTATCTAACCTTTACAGATGGTTATTATTGCAAGACCTGGATCTACTTATTGAAGAAGAAGAATGAAGTGTTCACCTGGGCCTGACACTTCAAAGCCTTGTTCTAAAACCAATCCTAGAAGAAAATCAAGATATTGAGGACTGATAGTGGGACCGAGTATGAATCCAATGAATTCCAAGATTATTGCAAAAGATATGGCATTAAGAGGGATACTACAATGCCATACACTCCTGAGGATAATGGTGTGGTTGAAAGTAATAATTTCTTTATTATAGAAGCAGTTTGTGCCATGCTTCATGATCAAGGCTTTCCAAATTTCCTATGGGCTTAAGCTCCAAATACTATCGTGTATGTTCAAATTCGATGCCCTCATCAAGCATTGGACTCCAAGACTCCTGAAGAAATGTTCACTAGTAAGAAACCTGATGTCTCTCATTTTAGAATTTTTGGAATTCTCGTAAATTTTCATGTGCCAAAAGAGAAAAGAAGCAAACTAGATCCATTTGGGAAGAAAGGAATGTTTGTGGGATGAAAATTCTAAGGGATATAGAATTTATGTGGCTGGTTAAAAGGAATTTGAGATAAGTCATGATGTCACCTTCAATGAAGATATGGCCCTTAGGAAGATCAACAACCTTGCTATCCTAAGGAGGGACAAAGCATCTGACACCGGAAATAAGGGTGCAAAAGAAGATGAAACAATGCATGATGTTGATGAACCTATGGATCCTATTGGTCCTCCTCCTCATGAGCCCTCCTCCTCAAAAAGGAGACACTCATGGCTTAGGGAGACTCTTGAAGATGCTGAGAGACACATTACAGCAAGGGGGACTTTCCATGAAAGCAAGAATCCGAACAGGTATCAAGGATATTTGACATCCATAAGCACTATATTCAAAATGAGCCTTCAACATTCGAAGAAGTCGTGAAGCATCAAATATGGAAGGATGCTATGAATGAAGAATACGAGTCAATTATGAAGAATGATGTCTGGGATGTTGTCCCTAGACCCTAGGAAAAATCAATTGTCACCTCTAAGTGGCTCTACAAAATCAAGAATGGAGTTGATGGGAGTGCAGAAAAGTTCAAGGCTCGCTTTGTTGCTCGAGGCTTCTCTCAAAAGGAAAGTGTAGATTATGATGAGATATTTTCACCTGTTTCCCAATACACCACCATCTGCTCAATCATAGCCCTTGTTGCCTCGCAAGGATGGAACCTACATCAGATGGATGTCAAGATCGCTTTATTACATGGTTCAATCAAAGAGAAAGTCTATGTGGAATAGCCTGAGGGGTTTGAGGTTCATGATCATGAATCTCATGTATGCAGGTTGAAGAAATATCTCTATGGATTGAAGCAAGCACCTTGGACTTGGTATGAGAGGATCGATAGCTATCTGATGAAGCTAGGATTCACTAGAAGTGAAGTTGATCTGAACCTTTACTTTAAGGTTGAAAATGATAAACCTCTCATTATGGTACTTTATGTGGATGACCTCTTCACGACAGGTGTAGACGCTCTCATTCACAAATGTAAGAGGGAGTTGGCTTTTTAATTTGAGATGAAGGACCTAGGATCGATGCACTATTTCGTAGGGTTGGAGTTCTAGCAAAATCCAGGTGAAATTTTCCTCTCTCAAGGAAAATATGTTGTGAAGATATTGGAAAGATTTGGGATGGTGGAATGCAAGCCTATGACTATTGTGATGGAACTTAACATTAAGAAGTTATGTGGTAGTGCTACTAGACCTGAATTGGGAAATGCTTCTGAGTATTGTCAACTCATAGGATCATTGATGTTCCTGGTGAACTCTCATCTGGACATATGTTTTCCAGTTAACACATTGAGCCAATATATGGTTGAGCCTCATCATATACATTGGATTGGTGCCAAGAATCTTCTAAGATATCTTCAGGGCACAATCACTCATGGAATGAGATACACTACCAGAGATGTGAGGCTACATGGTTATTTTGATGTTCATTAGGCTGGCAGTGTGGTGGATTACAAGAGAACTTATGGTTGTTGTTTTTATTTGGGTTCTGCTTCGATATCCTAGATGAGGAGGAAGCAAAAATTGGTTTCCTTGAGCACCACCAACGCCAATTACATATCTGCTAGTATGGACTCATGTGAAGCTGTCTAGTTGACGAAGCTCTTCAGTGAGTTGTTTGGACATGTGCTGGATACCACCGTGATCCTCTACGACAACCAAAGTGGGATCTGATTATCAAATAGTCCCATGTTTCATGATCTCTCCAAGAATACAGATTTCAGGTACCACTTTATCTGAGATATGGTATTGTTATCACTCATAATTTTCTCTAGAAGTTATTAGAAGAAAGAAAATGATCGAGGTAACCACAAACCAACTTTTAAGCATAGGATCTAGCCAACCTATGCTCAAAGAAGGATCTCTCTGTATGATGTAGCTTTGTTTGTTGGGATTTTTAGGCTAGTTCAGAATGTTCAAGGGGGGTTTTGATTTGTATTGAAGATTGGATGGTGGGATCCTTACAACAGATGGATAGAATGATGTCTTTATACCATTGGGCTATGGAGTCAATAGAAGGGTAGTAGGACTGGAATTAACTCACTAAAGGGAATGTGTTAGCTACCTATACCAATAGGTTTCATTTTTCATGATTGGCAGGGGAAGTGCCAATATGATCTACTTTGATGATACAAAGATCTCATATTTTTGTAGAGAAAGTATACCTACATTTGGTTGATGCTGCCTTACCTCAGAATGGGTAATCCAATAGCCTAAGCTGGGTCATTCCATGTTTCAATTTTTGTTGTAGATTAGAGAAAGAAAATTGTCCAAACAGCTCAATCTTGGCAGGTAAAGTAGATAGGTAGAGAAAGAAGGTTCCCAACTGTTTAATCTGGGGCCTTGGAAGCAATAAGGGTAGCTTTAGATAGAAGGTCAAAAGAAAAAGCCAAAGGAAAAGAAAAGGCACAAAAGGGTTTGCAAATCTAAGTGCACCCTCCTTGGAGTAACAAAAAATGTTAGGCAATAGAGTGGGTAGGCAGAGGGGGTTGCAGAAAGCATGGCTCATTGCATTTCACTGGCCTAAAGCAAAGGTAAAAACATGGTGCCACTACAAATGGCCTATTTGCAGCAGTCTTGCAGAAGCTTAATGGAGCATGTCTAACTTCCAAATCACCCCCTATCACATTCATGACTAACATCCCTATGCCACCCATGTTCACAAAGAAAGTCAAAGTCTGTTGTTGGTCCTAGTCTCTTTAAGAGCCACATTTCTTGTGCAAATATTCTTTTCATTTTGATCTACTTCCAAAAAAAAACTAAGTTGATTTCATATAAAAAAAACTTA
>APFE030741538.1:0-65106 GCA_000404065.3 Pinus taeda
AATTCAAATGTTGTCGATCTTACCTTAGGTCCAATGCTTGTTGTAGTAGTCTAGTCTTGTTGATCCGGATGAGCTCCTCCTTCACCTTCAGACCTGCATACACTAACAAAGCAAACGATTACATAGCATCTGAATATTCATCATAAAATAAAGCATATCTATCATATTGACCAAGGAATACATGAAATAATTCATTAAAAAATCATTGAGAAGAATGGACTTATTTGTATTAAATAATCAAAGGAACCATTACAACCTGAGCCTTGGTGTTGTGCAAGCTCCTCCCAGGGTCCAGCAAGAGATTTCCTCTACTTTGACAAGCTCACCCACTCCCACTATGGCAACAAGGAAGGATAGTGATCTCTCCTCACAAGTCCACAAATGGAAGTCCTAATTCCAGCAGCATTTACCCTATAGAATGTTCAGCTTTCAACCTCCTTTCCTTTGGCCCAATGCCTGTATTTATAGTATTCTAGAGGAGGTTATTCAGTTCCAACATCAATGGGATACTCCCTCTTTTGGATGGGGTAGCTCCTCTCTTGATGGGATAAGCTCCTCTATTATAGGGGTGCATGAACCATCTGGAGGCGCTCAATACACGTCAAGAACTCTTCTAGAAGGCTCTAGAAGTGACCACAAGTAACTTTTTAAAGATGAAACTTGCGCCTTTTGACCTTTACAGGGGTACGCACCCTAGCTTTAGTATACAGAGCGTATTACTACGCAGGTCTTATGTATATGGAGTGCGTACACGCAGGAAAGGTAGAGAGAATCTGCGTACCCAGAGATAAACATGTTTTTAAGTGACTTTCTCTCCCTTTGAGGTTTTGACATGAAGAGCAGAGGTATGGGGCTTGACAAAGAGGACAATGTGGCTAT
Source organism: Pinus taeda (assembly GCA_000404065.3). Classification (NCBI taxonomy): domain Eukaryota; kingdom Viridiplantae; phylum Streptophyta; class Pinopsida; order Pinales; family Pinaceae; genus Pinus; species Pinus taeda. Next base: position 880 of record APFE030741538.1, read on the forward strand.
TGATGAGGCCACATACTGCAGATAGTCAGAGTGACACAATTCAGTGTAACAGGATGCAAGAACCATGTTTCTTCTCCTTGAGATGGTTGTGATGTCGGTCTATACTTCCTGATCCTGCCTTCGTGCAAATCAACAATAATTTAGGGCTTATCGATTTTCCTCCTCTTCCATTCTTCAGTGCCTCCATGAAGGTACTTGATTGATCTTTGTGCAGTCCTAATCTAAGGTCCATGCACTTACACGCCTCTGTGACTATTTCTGGGAAAACTAGTATCTTGTCGAATGACTAGCCCTGTAGGTTTGGCCGCTACCCTAGAAACAACAGTTTAAAGAAATTCAATGATTTCTTCTATGTGTAATAGATAAGATAAAGATAATGGAACCAACCTGTATCTTCCACTTAATCCCTTTGTTGATCTCTCTCCCCCTTGATAGAGCTTGCAACTCCTCCCCGTACTTAACCCGCTTAGAGAGTACCTGCACAAGTACAGCAACAAAGAACCGTCAAAGCATTGTGATCTATTACAACATAAACATTACAAAATTAGATTTATAATGAACAAATGATAACATTCACAATTGCATAATCAGATGGAGGAAAAATTGAAGAACTTTATTAATAGAAGGGAGAATTACAACCCAATTTTCTGATCCAACATCATCCTTCTAGCTTCAATCACACCAACAATACAATGCTCCTTCATTAATTACAAACTATCAACACTTCCTTGTAATTCACAATATTCCAACCTCTAGATCTCTTAGATGAGGGATCCATTTATAGATGTGTGCAAGGGTGTGATTCATCCATGGGGTTTGATTAGTGACATTCCACTTGTTACAATTGGTTCCACTTGGACATTTCTTGGATCTCTTACTCATCCCTGGGTGAATTTAGAGAGGCAAGTGGCATAGGGGAAGTTTCTAGAAGATTCCATGAGCAACCACCTAGCAAACTGTCTTGGAAATTTGTCCATTCTCACCCATCACACCTTATAGAAGGCCTAATTAGTATGCATCGCACCTGGGTAGTGTACCACTTAGTGTGCATCACACTTTGCCAGTGGAGCAGTTATTACGGTTCAGTTCATGCCATTTTTGGATGGTTTCTCAGGTGGAACTTTTGGGGAATGATGTAAGCAGATAACTATGTTCTTTTAGGGTATGAAATGACTTTTTAGGGTTTGATGAGCCCTACTTTATCGAAATATAAGTTTGGGGTTGATGTGCCCAAATATGTCTATAATAGTTTCCCCCTAAAGCATGAAGTCATAAATATTGATGTCGGGTGAAATGCTTTATCATGAGGATCCAAGGTTTCGAACTGGAAGGTGACCTGTGTAAGTTACAATACAATATAGCATCAAAATATAAATTTCATGATCTAGCTAAGGTAGGTGCTCCCATGCTTAGCTTTATAAATTCATTTCATGTACATAGATCAGATAGTCATCTGTAAATGCAGACTAGTGATTCTTCAGATGTAGAGTCATCATCCATGGTTCGGATGACCATCTGTGCAGTGCCTTTGTACATTTGATGTTTTTTTATATCCCTGAATATATCGTAGCTTAGATGGATGAAACTAGATCCAGGGTCTTCAAAACTCGTTCAATCTTCACTCGATGTAGAAGTCAATCCATGTGAAGAGATGTTCTGGAGTCAAACATGGAAAGACATCAACTGATTACCAGCCAATAATGTGAGCTGTTAATAGACACGAGAGGAATCATCGATAATGATAATGATCCTCAAGGTACTATAGTACAATTCACGTGGTGTGAATATATGATCCGATGTCGAACACCACGCAAAATCTTTCGATCGAAGGCCATTGATGTGAACCTGTCGCCTGAAGTGAGAAACTTGCCATTGATGTATGCAAGCTTCAAAGCACTAAAAGGGGTGTTTCTAAGTCAACTTCCTGGATAATGAGCTGATGTCGACCAGAAGCAACTCGTCATAGGAGGGACTTGATTTATCCCACATCTACGACACGAAACGAAGAAAATGATTTCTGGAGGTGAAAACAGACTGATGACACAAGGTTCAGGAATGGCGGTCATGAAAAAATGAAGGTTGGAGGTATTGCTGTGGATGAGACATTAACTTGGTTGTGGTTTCTCAACTGAATAACTTCTCTTGAACATGTCGGCAACACTAAGATGGATTTGTAGCGTTAACACCAAAAGATGGATGTTGTGAAAGACCAATGGTGAGATGATCGGTGAACAGAATAACCCAACCCAACTCAATAATGGTGATGGAGTGAAAGTGTCATGTTCAAGAGTGACCCGCTACCATAAATTCTTCAATTTTCCCTTTTTCCCCAGTCATTGCTAACCAGTACCTCTTTATTTTTGTCAAGCTTGAGGAGGATAACATATGCTTGTTCTATAATTTTCCCTTTGGACCTATCGCTATGTTTTAACGAGTCTAGTGATAGTGAAACTTAGTCTTGTCTAGAATGGACAAGTTTGTTGCTATTGTTTTAACGAGTTTAATGACAAGGATAACTTGGTCCTTTTCATGTTTATAGAGTTTGAAAAGGGACGAAAAGAAAACTCCATAAGTTCTTTTTTGTAAGATAATCCCTCAAGTCTGAGGAAAGGATAAAATAATACAAATGGGATAACTTTTTCGATCACTTTAACGAGCTGTAAAAGACAAGCACTCTACTTTTTCATAAGATAATCCCTTGGGTCTGAAAATTTATAAAATTATACAGGAGGGATGACATTTCCAATCACTTTGATGAGATGGAAAGGCTGATGCTCGACAATCTTTCCATATTTAATGAGTCTGAAAAGGGTTTAAAGGAGACTTGATTTTTGAGGAACGAGTGGTGTCTAGGGTGGCAACTGGTTCCGATGAATTTGGAACTTCTCAAAACATGGTGAATTCTATGAAGAGGTTGGCTAATAAGACCACTCATCGCAACTGTTCCTCAAAAAGGTTAAAACAACCAAGTGAGAGCATATGATTGGCCAAGTGATGGTGGTGATGGGAGGTACACAACCAAGGTTCAAAAGGCTGATAGAATGGAAATCATAGAGGTTAGTTATTTGAAGGTGGGTTCATTTTTTGACAAGTTTGAACCATGGGGGAACTATGCTTGGATTCGGTTTCATTTTTACACAAGCTCAAAATGAAAAACTATGCTTGGAGTGAGTTTTATTTTTACGCAAGCTCGAAATAAAAAAACTAAAAATTGAAAATGAAATTGAAAAATGGGCTCATTTTTTGGCAAGCTTTAACCATGGGGGAAATATGGTTGAAAAAGTGGGTGCATGCCTCTAGCTTGATGAAAAAGAGAGTCTCTTGTAACCAGATGGAAGTCATTGCAGTGAAGCAGGACGACTTCATCTAGAATAGACAAAGGTGAATGGTGTGACAAACGAACAAGGAAACTTATCTTTATAACTAGGTGCATGCCCCCTAAGCTTTGTTACATTCACAAGGCTACTCATGGTTATTAGGTGGATGGAATGAAGATTCAAGTGATACCGTTGATGCAAATGGACCATTTAGGGATGATGATTGACTTGGAGCTATGTTTGTACCGGGAAATGAAAGCTGGTCAATGGTGACTATCTTGCCTTCATACGGAAAACACATCACTCGGAAGAGTGTTGAAACAATAGCTTCCATGTTATCAACATAGTCATGCACAAGAAGTAAATTGTAATCTAATGGTCCTGGGACTATCATCACGTTCAAATGAATGGTTTTCCTTCCCAAAGTGATCGGTAACTTAGGAAGGATCCCTAACGGTCAACTAGTTCCTTTGTTAAAGTCTAACAGATTCTATGTAACAGGCATAAGTGGTGGCTAACCAAGCGCTTTCCAAGAAATTGAGGAAAGGATAGTCACTGATGCATCGTCATCCATAATAGTGCTAGCCACGATCATTTTACAAACTTGTACTATGATCCGGAAAGGTACATAAGAAGGAAGGTGAGATCTTGCTAGTTGATTCCAATCAAAGGAAGTGACCAGACTACTTGGAGGGGGTACCTAAGAAATGAAAGAGTTAACCCCCTGAGTTACGAGAACTGGAGGGTTTTCCTCCTATCTAGATGGAACAGGCGGATTGTCCCCAAGTTTGTTAGAATCTGAAGTGGCAAAGAGAACTTGAACGGTATCATTTCCACTCTCCTTGGGAAAGGTATGATTAGATGAAGGTGATATTGGGTCAACTGTTGCCTCGACCTATTGACTTTGATCAGGTATAGACTCATAAGATTCACTTTTAGAGAGAGCGGTTTCGACCGACAGTTCATTTAAGTCAGTTGGTTTTTCAACTAGAGAAGGATTCAGGGAGAGTTTCTTGTAACCAGATGGAAGTCTTTGTGGTGAAGCAGGGTGGTTATACTCTTTTGGCTTCATCCGAAAAGGACAACGGTGAAGGGAATGATTACCTTCACATAACCTACATGGAATTTTGATCTTTCCCTTTTGTCCATGAATTTTACTATCGCTAGTTGAAGGTGTTACCAACATGATCACCAAACATTGATGACACCAGACGATGTGAATGGGGAGACCATTCTTTCAAGATCTAAGGAAAGCAAGGAAAAGCTTGATGAAAATGGTCTCCCACACAAATTATGTATGGAAATTTGGGTTTGGGAAGTTTAATGGGCGGATTTTCACCGGATGATCCATTCAAAGCAATGGTTGTTTGGTTGGCCCCTTGCTAAATTGAGTCTTCTTCTTCTCCTTCCCTTTTTTCTTCTTCTCAGCCACCTGGTTACTAATATCACTACTTTCAACAAGTGAAGAGGAAGAAGGGGAGAGAGAAGCAAGCAAGGAAGAAGGCAAAGGGTCAACTGGTGGTTGATTCGTTTGCAGAGAGATCATGGCATTTTGAACCACGCAGGTTGAAAACAGCCATACTGGAAGGCCAATGGTAATTCTCGGAAGGTGTTATCACTCAGGTTGTTCCTTGCTTCCTAAAGGGAATACAGCCAAGGTAACCACTAACCAGTCTTTTAGTTACAGGTCCTAGCCTACCTGCAACCAGAGAGGGCTCTCTCTTTATAATTTAGCTTTGTTGGTGGGTGATTTTAGGCTAGTTATGGTGTACTGATTTTGTTTTGAATTTGGTTGGTTGGTGAATTCAAACAGAGCTAAGGTATAAATTATAGAACAGTTTGGGCCATTGGGCAATGGAGTTCATGACTGTGTACTATTGAAGTGTGTTTTTGAAGAAAGAGTATTGTTGCAAAGCCAGATAGGCATCTGTGGAACAAATTTTTAAGATCAGGTAATGAAGTTATGGAATTAGTGAGTGAAAGGCAATTAAGAATCTTCCACTATGCTAATAAGGGGAGAAATGAAAGTATTGTTTAAGAGCAGTTAAGAATTCCTAAACAATATTCACAATGAGAGAATTAGTTTAAACATGAGCAACTAAGAATTCATATCCATGGCTAATCCATAAGAAAACATATTTAGAAACAGGGATTGAGCATAGGGTGTATTCAAACAAATCCTAAGCTATTCTTTTTCCCTATTTACTATGATCATGAAACATATGTGAATTTTTGCATACACAGAAAGACAAGAACATGGTTCAGAATAACTTATTGTCCCATTAAATGACACAGGAATTCTGCAACATAACACAGTCCTTCATTTCCACCTTCAGACAGTATAGGAACCAGGAACTCTACCAGCAATTTGTATTAGCAAAAGTCTGAGATATACAATGCAGCTCTTTTGAGAGAGTTTCACTACAACCGACCCTCAATACATTCTATGAGGGGATATATATACAAAACTAGGATACAAAATATCTAGACAGTGAGTTATTGTGTAATAAATTACACCACCAACTCTCTTACAAAAGTAAATGAAAGAAATAACTATAGCAATTAATATTGACATGGCAGCTGTCTTTCTGTCAGACAAAATTTGACTTTTTGGATCAACCAAGTTGGCGGTAGCTGTGCCTTTAAATATGCATTTGTTGAACCTGTTGTCTGAGTGCTTTGATGAGACACTTTATTGATGCTTCTTGTGATACCTGTGTGCTTGATTTTCTGCTGACCTGTACTGAGACTAAGATCTGAATTTTGACAAAAAGGAATAATATACTCAGATCACCTGGGCAGTACTTCCAGCATTGCCTGCCACCAGTCAGCTGGAGGTAGCTGATGTCTCCTTATTTTTATGAGTGTTTCATCTGCTTCAGTATATCTGTAGAAATTTGGAGGCACTTCAAACAGATGATTAATCTCATGCTCAATAAAAAATAAATTCTCTAGTTTGTCATACAGAGACTGCCCAGAGGGAGGCCCTACTTCTTCTGTGGAGCTGGTGGATGTTGTTATCTGATTTTCAACATAGTTGTTGATCCTTGTGATGTATTGATCATATGACAACAGTTGTCCAATACCAGTCACTAGGCTAGGAAATCCTCTATTTTGCAATACTGTTATCTTTTCCCTGAAATCATATATTTTTGCCTTCATATCCTGACATTTCCTTTCTAGAGTTTGTGTGAAATTTCTTAAGGTCAGAACTTTTTTCGTTGTCAAGATAGTGTCTGTTCTGCTATTTATATCCAATGTTGCCAATTCCTCCTTTGTGTGAGTATTGAGGAAATGTATCATTTTATTACCCTGCTCAGGCATGATTCCCAGTGTTGTTCTGGCCTTTTATATTTCAACATGAGCTATGCCTATTAGTTCAATTTGCTCATGTATTGCCTGTATTGACCTCCACTGGTCATGGATTGATTAGCCAATTTTGGCCCATATGATCTTCTTGATTTCTACTAGAGTTTTTCCTAGAAGCAATTCTTTTTCCAAGGCTTTCACTTTGGTTTCCAAGGCCTTTATCTCTCTCTGCTTCTCTGCCACTGTCATTTTGGACTTATCATAGTTGGCCTCTAGCTTGGCTAGTCTCTCTTTGGCTTCATTAATTTCTGTCACCTGAACCTCAAGTTCCTTGACAACTTTCATTAAGTCCTCCATGCTCATGCTTGATTCTGCTGCTGCTGTTGTTGCTTCTGTTGCTGATGTGGCTGTGGTAGGTGTTGGAATGGTAGGAGGGGCTACTGTTGCTTGTGTAGGAGGAGCAGTGCCAAGAGTTGTATAAGTTTGAGGGGGTTGGGAGGTTGACTCCCCTTGCTTGTCCTGAAATGCCTTTTCCAATTCTGCTTCCATCTGTAATATTCTCTGATTCATCTTCAGAAGCAGATCCATGGTCTCATCAACTTGCTTTTCCTATGCAAGCTCTGCTGTTTGAGGGTGAATGGTTGGAGGCAGCTTTGCCTACTTTCTTAGTGCAGCAATGTCATCCTCCTTTTTCTTCATAAGGGCCTTAATACCCTTTGGATATTTAGGGTCATGTCCTAGATCGATGATTATGTCTTCCAAAGTTTTTATTCTGTTTTCCTTAGCATTGGAAGACATCCTTTCCAAATCTAGCTATGTATTTGTATTCTTTAGTGACTATTTTAACTGATGGGCCAGCATGGCCCTGTCTGCAAGTGTGGCATACACCATTTCCCCTATTTGCTTGTGCAGTTCAATTTGATCCATGGGATGTATGTCCTTGGAGAGGACCTCTAGACTTGTTTTTGTGTAGTCTGCAGATGATCTGGGCTTTGGAACCTTAGGCTTAAGATGAGTAAAAATCATCTTGTCCTCCTTGATATCATATGTTGCCATCAATCTCTGTTACTTGGAGGGTGTTGCCTTTAAGAATTGATCATAAAGTTGGACTCTCAAGAGTTCATTTTGGGCCTTGATTTCCATAAAGGTTCCTTTGATTCCAGCTGGTTTCTTGCCCTACTGCCTGGAAGAGGACACCTCTGTACTTTGCTGCATAGCTTGTTCCTGCTGGAATGAACTAGTGGCAGTCTGCTGGCTGGATTCTCTTTCTCTACTTTGGCTTTCTGCCCTTTCTTCACTAATGTGTTCTTCTTCAGTCTGAGGGTCAATTCTTGGCCTCTTGGCCTTTGGTTGCTGTGTTGACCCACTTGGAGGTGTGGGCTCCTCTCTATCTCGTTTTCTGCCTCTCTCTTCATTGAGAAGAGTCTGCAAAACTAGAATTTGGGGTGCTTCAACTTGCTGTAAAGGGGCTTGCCGTTGACTTTGGTATTTTGAAGTGCTGGGCTATTCTACCACTATTTGCTGTTGTACATCCATCACTTCTTTCTCTTTTGCTATGGTTGTTGTTGTTGTAGATGCCTGCTGGGTGGCCTGTGCAGCTGCAGCAGTGGATGTGCTTTCTTCGACTTAGACTGGTAGCTTGAATGTGACCTGTTGAAAAGAATCCAAGTCAAGAGTTTTCTCTAAATATTTCATAGTTTGCTCCATTGTCTCTTCTTGAGTAAATTCCTCTACTAATGTACCAGGCACCCATTCATCTTGGTTGGCAAAGTGTTCAATTTGTGGATATGGACAATGTTTATAGGCTAACAGCATATACTTGACTCTTCTAGCACTGATAAAGCCTTTAGGGTCATAAGGGACCCACCATAAACTCATTTTAAGTTTAAGCTGTTGCCCCAGTATTTGATCAGCTTCTTGCCAACCATCTTTCTTGTTCATGATGAAGGGGCCTAGGTGGTCTCTGAATTTGAGATTGGCTTTCTTCTTGGCACTATGAAAGTGTGTAAGATCGGAATTGATGAGTTGCCTATAGTATTCCAAGGCAAACAATCTCATAGGCACATATCTTGGAAGCCTGTAAGGACAGAGCTCACAACCATAGGTCCTGATGACTGTGTGATTTTGGTACAAATACCAGTCACCTATCTTGTAATTCCTGGACATCTATAAGATTTTCTGCATATCTTTTGACAATCTGGTAGGAGGAGTTCTTTTCAAGAGGCATGTGACTGGATAGACAAATTGGTCAATGAATTCACAGTAGGAATAGGGAGAGTTTTGGACTTGATGGAAAACTGAAGACCAGAAGATGACAGACCTCATCTTACCCTGTGAATCCAGCTTCTTGATAGGGCACTGGAAGCAATCTGTCTAATAGTACATGAACAGGTGATAGATGTATGATGAATATTTAAATATTGCTTCCCTGTTCAGCCTTAACAGTTGGTCATGTATCTTGTTGGAAATAAACTTGGCATAGTTGTATTTTATAGCAGGGGGCTTCCCAAGGCTATATGAAGATAACAAGACCAACACAGTTTCATCAACATGTTCATTTGTGGAGAAACCCAGCACAGAGGATATCATGTCCACAAGCAGCTTGCCTACCTCATTGAAATTTGCATATGGGAAAGGAGGTGGCCCAGTAGGTTGGCAGTCTGCTCTCATGAAAGTTTTGGCAACTACAACAATCTCAATGCTAGAGATCTTGGAGCCTTCATCCAGCAGGTACTTTATGGAAAAAGGGTAGAGCAGTTGGGTTTGCTTGAAGTTGAGCGTCTGAGTAATGGAATCAGGAGTAATGTAAAAGAGTATGCTCCCAGATGGAGACTTAACAGCTCTGAGTTTTTGGTCATAATTCTTAGCACAGAGGTGAATAACTTCAGGAAAGATATTCACAGAAGGCAAGAAATAGATAGGCAGACTTGACTCCCAGATGCCATACATGTCACTGTTGTCCAAGTGACTGTTCCTCAGTTGGCAGAAGGTCTACAAGTGGTTTCTCTTTGCCACAAAATCTGAAATGAGGAAATCACTGTCCACTAGAGGCATAGCTTCAAGCTCCTTGCTGGGTGGATTAATAGGAGCAACATCTAGAGCTGATGGAGTGGCCATGTTTAAACTTTACTGGATAATTAGTTGAGCTTAGGATTAGTGAGAAGGCTGAAGACTACCCACTGAATTTGTGTTTGGGAGTGAGTAGTTCTGAGAGTTTAAAAAAGACTTTTCATAGGGTTGATGAACTATGGGGCACTCTGTGGAAAAACCAGAGTGTTTTGAGCTAAGTAGCTGGGATTTTGCAGAGGGAATTCTGATAAAAGGGATCAGTGTGCAGCTGTATGAACTTTAGCCAGCAACTCGGCTTTTAAAATCACTTCTTAACGGTGAATTTCGCAATAGGGCACGGGTTTGCAGAGCTTTGTGGTGCAGGGACTTTACCAAGTTTTTAGGTAGTTTTAAGTAGATAATTCAACTGTGAGGAGCTTTGCAGAGATTTTTTACAGGAAATTAGGAGAAAAATGGCACAAACAGGGGTGAAATAGGTCGACTGTGGCAAATACCTGGTTTTTACAGCGCTGAAGGTGTCAAGATGGAACAATGGCGAGCAATTTGAGTCAAATTTGAGGGCGACAGCAGCTTGGGTGAGTAAATTATCGATTTAGGCAGCAAAACGACGTATTCCGCATGCACAACGCTCCTAAAATGGCCAATGAAAATGACATAAAACGGTCATTTCACGACATTTTATGCAAATTTGGGACTTTTGGCGCTTTTCGGCAATGACGTCAGCATGACATCATCGGTGGGTCCCGGGTACGATAGGGTGACGTTGCAGCTGACGTGGGTGACCACGTGGCGGTGACACGGTGGTGGGGCATGGACGTGGATGGATGACATGGAGGCAACGTGGAGCAGCGGTGGCGGACGAGGGTGCTGACGTCATGGTGACGTGGGCATGACGTCACTGGGGGGGGCAGGCGGTTTGTGGTTTCCCTGGAGCACCCTTGAGTGGTAAGCGGTAAGAGGGGGGAGGGGGCTCCGAGCAACCTGGGTGATTGACGCATGGCAGGGGTATGGTGGTGAAACCGCCAATCCCCCGGACGCTAAACCTCCGCCTACTCTTATGCAATATTGACCGCCCACCCTTGGATCGCATCGCCCATGATCAGATGGTTGGCGGGAAATATGATATGACAGTGGTTTAAGGTTACGGGGACCCGGCTGATTAAAATAATGAGTTAAATAAAGTTGCGAGCGGGGGGTTTAGAATTAGGGTTAGACTAAGGTTAGTTATATGCGCCCGTTCATATGTTTTATTAAAAAAACATTATAAACCAAAATTCTAGCGTGGAAGGGGTAAGAGGGGTTTATGAGGGTGGGGACTATGGATTTTTAAGTTTTAACCAAAGTTTTTGATTAAAACCCATAGATTAGGGTGGTGGAGGGTTAATATTAGCCCCTGATGGATTAATATTCCCCAAGACATGACTGTATAGCTATATTTCTAGGGGGAGGATATTTACATAGATTTTTTGGGACTTTTATATAGATCTTTGTAGAATTAGGGAAGGGGAATGCTTAGGGAGCTAAATAATACATTAGTTGTTAATATGACATTGTGAGGTGAATATGTAGGGGAAAATGCTAAGTTTTAAGAGGTAAAACTTAGGAATAGAAGATGAGTGGAATTGAGAGTAAATATTTTTACACAAGAAATGTGGCTTCTTCTCCTTAAATGAACTTCATAGTTTAACCTGGTACTTTGTCATGGAATGAAGTGAAAGAGGACACTTGGGCAGATCCCAAGGTCCTTGGGAATGTTAATAAGTGATGTTTGGGGAAAAGGGGGAAATTAGACATGCTTCCAATGTTATGTCATCAAACCTCTGCCATGGTGCCAATACCCTGAATGGGATGAGTCCTTCTCTTGATAAGTCAACTGGTGATGGCCCCTTCACTTCTGCAACATTACACTACTTACCCAACCTAGCAATCCTAACATTTTTTCTTCACTTGAATTGGGTGTACTTGAATTAGCAGACCCTGATTGTTCTCTTTTTCTTTTGACTGCCCTCCTATCTAAATCTACCCTTATTTCTTCTGAGGACCCAGATTAAGCAGTTGGGCTCCTTCATTTCTCTACCTAGCTAGTCATCTGCCAAGCTTGAGCTATTTGGACAGGAATCATTCTCTACTCTGCAACAAGCAATTTAAACATGGCATGGTCTAGATTAGACTGTTGGGCCATCCATAAAAAATGATTAGCAGCAGTATTTTCAGACTGTGACACTGCCAAAAGATAGTAGTGGCATTTTAACTGGCCACTTTCCTGGTCTTTAGTTTGGGGTTCATTTTCACTATCCTTTTGACCAATTGATTTTCTTGCCTTTTGATTATTCTTTTAAGGCATACCCTCTTTTCACTTTTTTTTTTAATTTTCCTAGTATGTACACAAAATATGGAACCTTTGCAGCATGCAATGATGAACATATTTAGCCCTTCCACTGTCAATCATGAAAGATGAAACCTATTGTTATAGGAACCTAACAAAAGGGACAATGTTGCCATATAAGGAGCACCAATATTTCCCCAAGAAGAAAAAGGACTAGGATTCCCCTCTAAATGGATTCCTTGATCAGTGGTCTTTGGATTCTTTGCTATATGTCTCAACCTAAGATCAACTAAGGAATAGGGATGTTATTCGTAGTTAGTCAATTTTAATGACACTTTGACACAACTTTGCTTTTTCAGTTTTCAAGAGTCGAGAAAAAGCTAAAGATGACTCTAGTCTCCTTCGATTTTTAATGAGCCTAAAGTGAAAAGTGCTCAGATGGACCTTTTCTTTTAAAGAGTCGAAAAAGAACGAAAGTGACTACTCTGGAAAATATAGACAGAGGGATTACGAAGCCAATCACAAAATTGCAATATACACCTTGGTGATAAATTAAAGAGAAATTACCAAGGACTTATGTACGACAATCAATATTCCCGAATGCTGTGTTCAGTGCATTGCGATCAATAAGGCAACAAAATTAGCTTCCTATGGATAAAGAATATAAGCCTATTATGGTCTCCCAATATATACACGATGGTACGGGGAGCACAAGTCTGTGCTAGCACTTGTTGTATCAAGGAGGAGGAATCACCCAACCTTCAATGAAAATTATAGCCACTAGTTTTAATGACACCAGAACACGTCTCTAGCTTACACCTTTAGCTATGTTGCGTTAAGTTCCAAAGCATTGTTAAGTTCATTGAAATTTATTTTAGAGATGATCTTGTTTATAGTTTTCCTTTCAGTGGTTCATCACATGATGATGATTTTGAAATTCCTAAAATGCAATCTAGAATTATAAACAATCTTTGTTTATATTGAGCAATGAAAATCCTAGCTACTACGGAAAGAAGATTACAATCCTTTCAAACAAAGAGCAAAGATCACACACTATTGCATTTTCCTAAATCATTTTTTCACACACAAACTAAAAATGTTAAATGTAAATGCATGTATTTGTTTTCATCCTCCTTAATGTGAAAAGTTCCAAAAAGGAAAACTAAATGCAGCAAAGATCTGAAATGTTTTCAAAATGACATTTTCGACAATTTCTTCTTCAAAAGAAAAAGGAAGACTAGACGAAACTTTTCAATTTTGAATAAAAAAATGCTTTTGACACTTCGAATATAAACAAATCAAACCAAATACATGAAGAAAAGTTCAATCAAATATCAAGGGAAGGAATAATTCATGACACTTCTCTTTTCAACACAAAACGACAATTACGACACTTTTTGTACCAAAGCAATAGATTGATTTAAGCAACTTTTCGAAAAAGGATTATAAATTATGAACAAATACACAAAAAAAATTACTAATCCTAATCTAATGGAGGCTGATCTATGTGATGCAAGTAGGCTTCAGTAAGGAGGCATTGTTCATAAGCAGCAAAACAACTAAACAAAACTGAAAACAAGGTCAAAAACCCCCAATTTCTAAAATGGAAAAAGGGTTCAATCAGTAATCACACTTGGGCTTCACAGAAATAGGGATACATCACACTTACTACACTCAGGAGATGTGATGCATACTGGGTTACAGTGGAATATAGTGTGATGGGCCAAGGAGCGTAACTAAAGTGGGTTTTGGCTTAGATGTGCAACTGTTTTCAATGAGTTAAGCTGAGTTTTAATGAGTAGTAAAGAGCAAGGTATGAAGGAATGTCTTGAGGTTACTAAGCTACCAAAAGGGCATCTAGATGTGCTTGTAAGTCAAATTTTTAATTCATAAACTAAACCAGAGATTGACTGAAGCAACATTCACCTACTATGCAATTGTAGAGCAAGAGTAGTTCGAAGGCTACCTAGCTAACTTCAGACTCTATCTATAGTTTATAAAACAAACAATAACAACAAACAAACATCCTTTCTCCCCCATTGGAGTCACCAATTTGTTTATGGTAAAACTAGTGTCTTGTCGAACGACTAGTGTTATTGCTCCAAATCTCACTCTTGAGGTTTGTGATGCTCCACTCATGGCCTAGGGCAACCCCTCCTTCCAGACCTGGTCCCAAATTTAAAAAACAGTGTTTTATTCCCTATACGTGACATTTCCCTGAGCTAAATGTGTATATACGTGGGTCTGTGTATACCCAACCCACGTATATGTTTAAAAACACTTAAAAAAAATAAATCTCCTTAATTTCAGGTGGAGATCACGGGTTTCACCTGTTGATTACATATTAGTGCCCGTGGCCCAACTGTTCCCAATGAATTCCCAACTAAAAAACTACTTTTGGAGAAGTATAAAAAGGCTTCTATGGGAAGGCCAAAAGGGGGAGAGAAAAGAGAGAGATTACTATGCTGAGGTTTCCCTGACCAGGTTTGAAGATCCTTGTGCCTCCTGCACTTCCCCCATTCTATGGGAAACCCTTGTTTCCTTGTGTGTGTTGATGATTTCATACTACTTGAGATATCATGGAGTAATTCATGGAAGGAGTTTGTTAAAGGCTTGAGACTGGATGAACCCGGGAGATGGTTCCGCTTGGAACCTGCGAAAGGACGAATCAGGTGAAATTATTCCTTTTCTCTACTTTATTTGTCTATAATAAAAGTAACACATGTCTTTGTTCCTGATATAGATCTTCTTCATGTTTATGATATTCATGTTATGATTCATATGTGAACGGTTGTTTCATTGCATAACTAACTACCTTTCCTTATAATATGAAGATGGTTTCTTTATGATGTTTAGTCCATATACTGTTGTAATTTCTTGAATTGATTATTTTGTAGGTCAAATGAGCAAAAGGAACTCCAAGAAGGGTTTGGACCCTGGAAGGCTCTTCTCAAACATAGGACCTCAGGTATGCCCCCTATCGTAGAGTTTGCTTATAGTAGCATTATGGTTGTATGGAATGTGTGTTTCTTTGCATAGATAACCTCCAGTCTGCTAGGGTATTCACCCAAGACCCTAGGGGAGTTTATCCCACAACAGAATTGGTGACTCTACTAGGGACAACACTATTGTTGTTCCTAGTTTGGGTGTATTCAAGCCAATCAGGGCTCAGTTGTCTGTTTATCTTCTCTTGCTATGTAGTCAGTGCCTAAATTGTGAGCTTTGATCAATTTTTTCTAGATTGTTTTTTGTTTTTCTTGGAAGCTTTTTTATATGTTGTTTTCTTTGTTTACAGAGGCATATATACGCATCTTTCCTTAAGTGAACCTGCGTATACGCATGCTTCCTTAAGCCTTGTCACGTATACACACATTTGTGTGCAAACACAATCGCGTATATATTTAATTTTCAAGATTTTTAAAATCTTTTTGTTTTTGGAAGATAGTATGCTGGTCTGTTTGGAATAATCATTGTTCTGTCATAGTCTTTAGTTTTACAGCAAGCGTCTTGTTTCAAATTCTCTCTGATTGTGAAAAGGTTGGTCTTATTCATTTTTCTTACAAACGTAATTTGTTTTTGCTTAAGAACACAAGGTTTCTCGCAAGGAATCTTGGCTGCTCTATGTATTCAAGGCAGAAAGATTGATTTCAATCTCTGTGTTGAGTTTTGTTTTAATGACTTTTTGGTTTGCATGTTTGAACTATTTTTATTACCATCTGCTTTTCTTGCTTTCTGAAAGTCGTTTGTTCACACTTTCTTGAAAGTTTTCTTTTCAATCTTTTGGTTTTCATTGCCAAGCTCGTCTCGTTGCTTGTTGATTATTAAGAGCATTTCAAAGAACCTTTTTTGTTGAGTTACCACTTGTTTTGTGTCGCAAAGTGCTTCAATGCCTATTTTTCGATCATCAAGTTTCAGTCTTGTTAGAGCGTTTTTGAAAAGTCGTTTTTGAGTTTCTTTTGAAGGAAACTTCTTGAAACTTTGTTTTGCTTTCTTGAACTTTGTTTTGATTGAGTTTTCCTTTTTGTTGAGTGAAAGTGCCTATTTTTCTGTCTTCATCTTGCTTTTAGTGCTTAGACGAAATAAGCAACAAAAACTTATATTCCATCTAAACGTTTAAGTGGCAAATCTAAAATTGATAAACAAGAAACTTTCATCTTTTGATTTAAGAGTAGTTTTGAATTTTGCATCGGCATGTACTTGTTGCATTAGGATTAGTTTGTGCATGTTTCTAGGCATTTATAGTTTTGTTAACTTTTGTGAGTGTGATGTTTGAAGAAAAGAAAAGAAAAAGTTGTAGCTTTATTTGAAGTTCCTCTGAACCCTATAGAAATTTCTTTTCATCGAAAAACGAAAACAAGTGCATTTTCATGTAGTTTGGTTTTTATTAATTTCTTTTGCGTCAAAACACCACTAGTTTCACTTTCGTTTATCCCTTGACTTAAATAACAGCCCATTAAAATCAAGTGCTAATTTAAAATATACTAGAACTTTATATTTGTCGAGTTAGATAGATCAACAAGTTTTAGGATATTTTAAGGCCTTGGATTAGGTGAGTGGAGAGTTAACTCTCCAAGGGCATTTTAAACTGTGAAACATAGGAGTTTAAATAGTGAGTGAAAATCCGATAGCGTTAGGAAGACCAGGAAAGCTCCGGATCTGGGAGTTAAGCATGAGGGTCTGTAAAGACAGGGAAGAGAGATACCCCCTCTCCTACTTGTCCGAACTTACCTCACGATTATTCTGCCTGGCTTCGGATACGAGTTGGTAACCTTAGTTTCTACTCCTAGGGATCTACACAGGTGGCTACGGAGGGGAATCTCATGGCACCTGAGGTTGACGTTGTATCACTCTCAACGGTACTATTGTAGGGCACCCTTGCAAAGCTTGGGGGCTTTCACTGGTGCAGGTTGTTGTTAGGAGGTTAGCGTAACTTCCTCTATTACCTTCGCTGATAGGACTGGGCTGTCATTATCCCAAACTATCTTCGGGAGGCCCCTTACTTCACTTTCTCGTATTTTGGTGTTTGGTCCTGATCACCCAGAGTGGAAATACTTGGAAGTTGTTTGATTGGCTGATATCTTTAGGGACTTTACAGTATGTGCTGTGTGCTCCTCGTTGGCCTATCTTTCAATTTTTTGAGTCTTTAGTTAGATCTTAACGAAAAATTCAAAGTGGCTGACCGATCACCTAGACGGTCTCGAAGAGTTCGTGGTCTTTCACCACCAAGTTTAGAGCCTTCACCTAGAAGGCACAAAGGTAACACTACCTGTGGGTTTCGTCTCGTGGCGGCTGACGCATCGGGGATTGATCCTCCCCTCAGGGGCATCAGCGTTCAAGATCGACCTGGTAATTCCACATAACAAGAGAGAAATACTCCAGTACGTTCTCGAGTTCTCTTTCGAACGGAAGATAACGTAGAGGTAGAAGAACTCTCAAAGTCGTTAGTGGCTCCAAATTCTCCCCTGCCTCCTAGTCATCCAAAAGTATTACAATGCATTGGGTCTCCAACACATCGACCGTCAAGTCTAGGTCACATTACGCACTTACCATCGCTGACCACTACTGGAAGCATGGCTTCTACTACAAGTGCTACGACTATGTAGACTCCAGTATCTATACAAGGGGGAGGAAGTATTTCCATCCCCTCTGCTTCTTTATTCGGGTCTTTTGCTAGCACATCTTTGGTTGGGTGTACCTTCATTCCTTCTATGAGTGGAAACTCCCAAACCAATGCTTTTAGTTCTGTATTTTTCCCATTCGACACCCATTCACAGGGTATTTCGTCAGTTCCATTTAGTGCCGCCACATTCTTGATGGGTGGATTGGATTCATTCTAGGGTTTTCCTTTTGGAAGTGGTCACATACCACATTCCAACCCAACAATTGGATCTATGCCTTTCTTTTCTTTAGGACAAGGTAGCAATCCTTTTCAAGGTTGGACTAACCCTGCGGTTAGTAGTATGGGAACTGGGAATTCATTTCTCAGCCAACAAGGGAATAGGCCGTACTCCACGGTTAGTTCATTTCAAAGTATTCCTCCCCTAGCCTCTACTTGGGATCCTTATCAACTGTTGTCCGCTCCTTATAATCCTTTAGGAGGAAGCTTTGCTGGTTATGGAGGTTTTACGGCTAGAGTTGGTCAAACCCCAAGTTATGCTGGATCACAAGGCATGCCTTTTGGTTCAGCTGGTTCTATAGGTTACTTCGGGTAGCCTGGTGCCTTCTAAAGTCTAGGCCAATCTTTCCAGAACTTTGGGAGTTCTGCCCAGTCTAGGTGGAACCCCTAAGGTCCTCCTAGGCTCCCGTTTCTGGAAACATTGAACTTGCCAGACCTCATAAAGTTAACAACCGATCCAATCAAATAGAATCTGACCTGGCCTTCGGTCCCAACCAAACTCCCTTCGGACATTCCAAAATTCGAAGGGAAGAGCAGTGAGGACCCAGGCGACCATGTGACCACATTCTGTTTGTGGTGCTCATCGAACTCCCTTATTGATGATTTAGTTAGGTTGAGACTTTTTCAGCGCACCTTGACTGGTAATGCGGCCAAATGGTATATAGAGTTGCCAGGGGGCAGCTTTACATCTTTTGCCGACTTAGCTGATATTTTCTTAAATCATTTCCAGTTGCCCGTCTGTTATGATGCCGAAACTGAACTTCTGGCCAATTTTCGTCAGAAAACAACAACTCACATTTTTGACCATATTCAGAAATGGAGACGAAGAAAGAGGCTCATTAAAGCTGAAATCCCTCTGGAGTACCGTCTTGAATGGTTTTTGAAATATTTACAACATGAGATCTCTAAGGATGTCTTGATGTCCAGAGTTTACTCCAAGGAGCAAGTTATTTTTAGGGCCCAACAATTAGAATTGATCTACTCTTAGTCTGGGATCCTACAAAAATACTTGCCAGATGCTCTTGGGTCGAAGGTTGACATAGCCAAGTCGAAGCTAGGTCCCCATGGGGATGGTATCATTAGATCGGTAGACACGAATGCGGTGAACTTGTTGAGCCAATTGTAGCAGTTGTCATTGCAAACTGCTTCAAACAACCAAGTCACATCGTCTACTACTTCGTCTTCCCAACCCTCTTCGATTAATGCTGTCCAATCTGATAACCCCAAAGGAAATCAAAACTCCAATGGGAAAAAGAAAGGACGAGGTAAGAAAAAGAATCAAGATGGGAAGGCTGACACAAATAAATCCGGCAATAATGCTGGTGGGGGTAGAAATGAGTCTAAAAAGAAAGTCAAGTTTCCCTGCAAGTTGTCTAGTGGAGACCATTTAACTCATCTCTGTCTGAAGATTCAGGACGCTTAGTGCTTGTTAGGGTAGCAAGGGGCTTCTAGTTCTCAAGTTGTGTTAACCAACCCTTTTCCCCAAGGGCAGCAATTTCTTGCTGGCGTGAGTTCAAATCCTGGTACCTCCTCATGGGGCAGCTAGGAAGGGGAAAAATCATGGAACATTTTCATGATGGGTTCTAATGCACATGTGGCTACTCATTCACATGATTACGGTGAAGCCGAAACTTCCAAGGACAAAACTGCTCCCAGAAATACCGACCTTCATATTGAGTGACCCCCTATTGAGACTATACCACGGATACCAAAAGGTTCCGCTAAACACGCGACTATCAATCCTAATGCTAGGGCCGCCCAGAATTATTCCATTATGGAGGATCTAGCCCATAGTCCATGCACCATGTCCGCTTTAGAGGTTCTTCGGTCATGTTCGGCTCAACGAAGTGCTTTACTCTCCGCAATTGGGGCAATTGATCCAACTAACTCTTTAGTGCTCACTTTTGACATGTTAAATGTCAAAAAGCGACTCCCTCATCACATGGCTTTTCAGATAAAGTCTACATACCTAAAGATTAATATTTTTCGCACCATTATTGATGAAGGAACTTCCACGTGCGTCATGTCGATGTCTTGCTGGAAGGCCATTGGATCTCCTTTGGTTGTTCCTTCACCTACCCTTCTGACTGCTTTTGATGGGAATTCTCACAAGCCGCATGGGATTATCCCGACGTTTCCTATGTGTTGGAGGAAAGGTCATCAATATTGAAGAAGAGGTCACAAATGCTAACCTAGACTATAATCTCCTCTTAGGAAGGAATTGGGTATACGAGATGGATGCTATCGTTTCAACTCTATTTCGTGTCATCTGCTTTCCTCATGAAGGGAAAATCATTAATGTTGATCAGTTGGATTATTGTCCAGTTGATCCTCAAGCAACTTTTGACTCTACTGTCCCCTTAGTGGATAACCCTCACCTGCCTATGAAGAATCTAGGAGTTGGGATGTATTCCTCATTGATGGGTACCTTTGAGTTTCCCTCTCCTATCGCTCGAATCAATGTCGTTTCATCATTCAAGCAGTATCCTCGAGAAGGGTTCTTCCGAACTCATTATTTTTTGGACCCTTGGACATTACCTTCACCTATGACCACATTAGCTGAAGGACAAGTAAATGGAATGGCATCCCCTATGTCGGCGGCTGAGCTTAGATACCAATCTATCGTTAAATCTGCAGACGACCACTCCACTCCTTCTTCCGAAGAGGATTTTGAGGGTTATGTGGCCCTGGCTTGGGCCTTTGATTCCACCTCTGCCTTGGACTGCTTAGATACGGTTTTACCTTATGAAGAAGTAATCCTCGAAGTGATGATGGGTGTAGATCGACCTTGGGAAGACTTACACCATCGTTCATATTTCCTTCCTCCATTGCAGGAAGTGGAAGCTAGATTCTCCAAGCTATTCACTAGTGATGTTTGTAAGATATCAAATCCTTTGGCTCCAACACACTTTCGTGCTGAAGTTAATATGTCAGTGATCTCAGAAACGATATCTATAAACATCTCTAGGGACCCTAATGTGATTGAGAATCTCTTCATCGAAATTAAATGTTCCCTTGAAGAAGTGCAAATTTACACCGACCTTTTCAAGGAATTTCGAGATGTATTTGCTTGGTCTTATGAGGAAATGCCTAGCATTGATCCTTCTATAGTTCAGCATGAGATCAAGACATATGAAAATGCTAAGCCAATGTTAGGCTCCTATACTACTAGTGTAACCCCTTATTGTTATTAGTACAACCCCCTTATTATATTGATGTACCCATGTAGTGCCCATATTGTCACTATTGTGCCCCATAGAAACCCACTATTGTTATAATTGTGCCCTTACATTATTATTGTTATGTCGGCTCTGATTACATTATGACCCCTTAGACTCCTAAATAGAAAGGAGGTATTTTCATTTTTATCATCCAAGAATTGTTCATTTATGTAATGTAAAGGAGGTTGCCCCCTTGAAGAGGCTGAATTCTAAGGTGTTGATCTATCTTTTCTATATTTTCTTGAGCTGGTTCCATAACATTTGGTATCAGAGCTTTGGATTCTAGGGTTTCGCTGCTCCAAACAGGTCATCATGGCATTTTCGATATAACTATTTTTCTGTGAGGTTTCATAAGTCACAAAAAAAACCCATGTGAGAAGAATCACTCTGAATCGTGGGTCCGAATTTCAGAGCTTTTTGCGATATATTTGCGGAGATATGATCTGAGGAAGCTGGTCTTTTTGCAGACTCCTGAATTACATTCAAAACAGGTGACCTGGGGAAAATCGTCATAACTTTCTCTCTGGGGATCGGATTGAAATTTCCTCAGAAGATACAGGAAGAGGACGGACTTTAGTTTTTTGTATGCGTTTTTCAGATCCAGAGGTAGAAACAGTGACTCGTGGCACGTCGTACAATTTCACTCTACTGAACTAGTCTATAATCAAGTCACTGTGGGAGATTTCGCATAACTCTTCCTTGGAGAATCCAATTTGGGTCAGACTTGTGCCATTGGAAAGAGGACGTAGAGGGATACTACAGGTCGCAATTTCAGAACTTAAAGATCTGAAAGTACATAGTTACACTCATTTCAAGATCGTGCTCCTAAAATCAAGAAAAAACAAGATGAGGAAGTTTGATGGCAAGGATCCGGTAAATTGGATACGTCAGATGGAGCAATATTTTGATCTACATGGTGTACCACTATCAAAGACTTCGACCGGTTAATCCTAGGAAAGCGGCAGCCATTAAAGCCGAAGTAGAGAAGTTGCTCAAGGTGGGTTTTATATACCCTATTCCTCTTACCGATTTGGTTTCTAATCCAGTCCCTATAGATAAAAAGCAAGGAACAATCTGAGTATGTATCGACTTTAGGGACTTAAACAAGGCTTGTCTAAAAGATAATTACCCCATGCCATTCATTGATCAGATTATTGACAAGTGTGCAGGTAATGAGATTTTTTCCTTCATGGACAATTTTTCTGGTTATAATCAAATTTCCATCCGTCCTGAAGATCAACATAAGATGACTTTTATATGTCCCTGGGGTACCTTTGCATACAAAAAGATGTCGTTTGGTCTCAAAAATGCTGGAGCCACTTTCCAGCGGGCCATGTCATATGCTTTCCACGACATCAAACATATCATCGAAGCGTACTTGGACGATCTCGTTGCTCATTCTAAAAAAAGAACTGATCATCCCAGTCACCTTCGAATGGTTTTTGAGTGATGTCATTTTTATAAAATCCGGTTGAATCCCAATAATTGTGTTTTCGTGGTTACGTCCGATCAGTTGTTAGGGTTCATCGTGTCAAATGAATGGATTAGGGTTGATCCCTTCAAGGTAGAGGCGATAGTCTAGTTGCCTCCCCCATCCTCCATTCGACAACTTCAAAGTCTTCAAGGGTAGGCTAATTTCTTAAGACGGTTTGATGCTTTGAAAAAGGCATTAGTCTCTGCCCTGCTTTTGAGTCCACTGGATTATGATAGGGACTTCCTTTTATATCTCGCTACAGCAGAATCAACCATTGGTATGGTTCTCATTCAGGAAGACGATGCTCTCACTGAGCATGTGTTTTATTACTTGAGACGAGGCTTGATAGGTCCTAAACTTCACTATTCTCCGGTTGAGAAGTTGGCCTTGGCAGCTGTCCACGTTGTCTAGTGGCTCCGTCATTATATCCTACTACGAAAAACTTTTGTCTTGGCAGTAGTCAATCCGTTTCAGTTTGTCCTCAATAGGTGAGTGATTGGGGGCAAGTATAATTGATGGATTGTCATTCTACAAGAATTTTATCTCGAGTTCTTATCCGCCAAGTCGAATAAATCTATGGTTTTTGCTGAGCTAATTTCTGAGCTTCCTTGTGGAGAGGATACTGTTTACGAGGAAAGTTTTCCCAATGAACACTTATTCCTCATCTCTTCATTCGACCCTTGGTATGGAGATATCATTGTTTATCTCCAGACTTCGAAATTTCCCTCTTCTTTCTCTAAGGATGAACGTCACAAATTATGTCACCTCACTAAAAATCACGTTATCATTGGTGATACATTATATCGTCGAGGGGTTGATTCAATCCTTTGGTGCTGTTTAACCTTAGAGGAGGTAGAGTCAGTGCTAAATGACTGCCACAGCGGAGCTTGTGGTGGTCATCTATTAGGGCCTGCTATAGCTCAGCATATCTTGAGTGCCGACTATTTTTGGCCTTTCCTCTTCAAATATTTTGTTGAAGCGGTCAAATGTTGTCACCTGTGCCAAGTTTATACTCAGAAAATGCGTGCACATCTAGCTCCTCTTTTTCCCGTTGTCACTATCGGTCCCTTTACTAAGTGGGGTATTGATTTTACGACTTTTCATCCGCCTTCAACAACGAATCACAAGTATATTATCGTGGCCGTAGACTACTTCATGAAGTGGGTCGAGGCCATGCCCACTTATAAAAACAATAGTGAGACAGTGACATTATTCCTTTTTAATTAGATTATCTCAAGGTTCGGTGTCCCAAGAGAGATTTTCACTGACCATGGCAATCATTTCTAGAATCAACTAATGTCCGAATTGGCTCTCAAACTAGGTTTCCGGCTAGAACATTCATCTCCTTATTATCCTCAGGCCAATGGACAAGTCGAGGCAGTAAACAAAACTCTTAAGACGATCTTGCAAAGGACAATTGATAAAAATAGATCCAATTGGCATATTATGTTGTATCCGGCTCTATGGGCATACTGAACCTCTGTCAGGACTGCTATAGGTTTTACACCTTTTCAGTTAGTTTATGGGTTGGAATCTATCTTTCCCATCGAATGTGAAATTCCATCTCTTAAGTTAGCTATTGAGCTCCTTGCAGATACCTCTTGTCTCGAAGAGTGCCTCCTTCACTTGGAACATCTCGGTGAGCAACATCGAGATGCAACCACAGTAAATGAGGCTCATAAGAAAAGGGTTAAAACCCAGTATCATAAAGTTGTCCTTCCTCGTGCCTTTTCTGAAGGTGACCTCGTCTTGGTCTACGACCAAGATAAGGACACCTTGGGGGTAGGCAAATTCAAACCTATGTGGTACGGCCCCTTCATAATTAAACGAGTTTTAACAAAAGGGTCGTATGAGTTAATCAATTTCGAAGGAAACAAATTGGCGGAACCCCGAAACGGGCTCTACCTTAAGAATTACTTTGCTGAAGTAGCAGCTAGGCAATGGCTTCTTTGTACATTGTGTATATTTGTACATATTTTGTCGAGAGTTTGTGATATCAACACTTTTTGGATGCACCATCGGCGAATCCAAAATAGACCAAGTCATCCATCAACACCTCCGCAGCTTGGGTACTGTATTATCCAACTGGTCAATTGATGGTATCAAGGGGAGTATGCATCGGTCCCACTTCAAACAATATGGCTGACTATACTGCCATCATTAATTTTCTATCTGAGGCAATTTCTCACGAAATCGACTCGTTGGTAGTTTATCTTAATTCACAATTGATAGTGTCACAATTAAATAACATTTATCGGGTAAGGGATCCATGTTTATATCGCCAGTATTTAAGGGTGAGGTTGTTGCAAAGATCATTTACTTATATTAATTATTTGCATATTCCAAGATCTCATAATTGGTTAGCTGATTCTATCATTAATCAAGCATTAGACTGGCACATCAATCATTCATCACAATAAATTAAGCATCAAAAAGTCAAACTGTATATATATATCATAAAGCGTCTCGAGTGTACATAAGTTTATCCAAAAAATATACAACATTGGGACTCAAATGCCCATAATCATGTCCACTATGTCTAATTGCCCAGCTCAGGATGAGCGGCTAAGTAGGCAACTACTGCATTGACTACACACCTAAAAGTGCGGACCCAATCACGTGGCATGCCAACCACATGATGCTGCATCTCTATAGGAAGGTCCTTTACCACCGCCATCGGCACTCGGTGGGTTAGCCTCACCAAATGCCGCTGAACTGTGTGTAGAGTTCGCTCCATGGCTGTAGCCGCCTTTTCGGCCCCTTGGTCGCGACGTTTGTGCCGTGGAAACTCATCTGGTCATACTGGCCCAATATCTGGAACATGATCATCATATTAGTCATTTGAATCCTATCAAAAACATTTTCAAAGTTCATTATTGTATTTGAAAAAAAATAAAAAATCATAACATCAAAAATCACTTACCAATGTCGCCCCATGCTGCGATCAGTGTAATGATAGATCGGGATCTCCTCGGAAATCTAACTCGGCATAGAGGTAGTCATCAATGGCAATGATTTGCTGATCCCACCAGGAAAAGAAGTCATCATCGAAAGCAGTCCGTGGGACCTCCCCACCTCCTAGAAATTTCATCAGGTCATCCCACCTACCCATTCGAGGATCTCGTGGGGCGCTGATTGAAACTGGCACTCTAGGACGAAGTGAAGGGACTCTCTCGAAGAAGAAAGAACACAAAATAGTCCCATAACTGAATTTTTTGGTCTGTCCTCTCTTGATAGAAGTGAGTTGGCTTTTCATGCTAGCCAAAACAGGAGTACACCAATCAAACACACTGGTGAGACAGTCAACTACCACGCTCATGGTTAGCCATGATGCCTGATGCAGAGAAGCGGATCCGTTCACTCGAGATATGGTGAACATGATTATCCTCAATGATAGACTTGCCACATGTGTGATGGAAATCTGACTTCCGACTTTCTTTGGATGTCCCAGGCAATATATCTGTACGTAGTCCTCGATCGAGAGACTGCTCCGTGTTCTCCCCTGGGAATGTACTACCTCTCCCCTTTGGGAAAGGCCCATGATGAAATAGATATCTTCCACTTCTATCCTGAGTGGCATCTGGTCAATCATAAAAGCATCCTCCTCGATGTTCCAATAATCAAGAAGCATCTCGAGCAAACGTGTGTTTGCTTTCGTATTTGGCAATTTGAAGAACTTCAGCAAAATGCATCCCCGTAATGCATCTAAAGCCTCAGGACTATTCATAACTTCATCATCTACCACGGTATGCTCACTTTCTCACCAGGTGACTGGCATCCTGAAAAAAAATCAATTTGGACCGTTAGTTTTTATGTTTGAAATGTACGCAGCGTATACGTGGGTCCATTTGCACACAGTCATGTGTAGGGCCCGTGTGTATGTGGGTTTTATATTACCAACCCGCGTATATGCTGCAGAGAAAGTTTTGGCAAAAAACTCAACAGTAAAACATTAATCAAAACTTCTAAAACTAGTCACAGTCAATTAAAAGATAAGAATGAGAGTTACCTGGAGACTTTGGAAGAATTTGAATGGTTGACTTTGGCGTATGGGAAGTTTTCTCCTTTTGCTCCACTTCTTTGCTCTCAAACTCAAATGGTGAAAATGGTGAGTCCAAAAATCTTTTTATAAGCTTTGAAAATGTCAATTTTTTTCAAAACTTGATTTTGTTTGGTCTCATGTAACTTTTAACTTGGGAGCTTGGAATGTCAAGAATGGTTTGATTTTCAGGAAATTTTGGATGTTTTCAACAGTTTTGAGACAGTTCCATGATTGCTGACCCGTCATGGAAGGTATCATTTTATCATTGGCATATAGGTTAGGGAAGCCACTTTTTCCATTGCATTATGCATACTAGCCTCCATCTGTCGATACACTTGCCATAGGGTCGATTCCATCGTGTTATGGTTCACAAACTATCTTCACTCGCCGATTCCTTAAATCATGACACGATGGTAGAGCCATCCTTTACATGGGCATCCTAGTTAGCACCTCATTGACATTTGTTGCCCATGATGCTCCGATTTGAGTAGGCTCGGGAGTCCTCTGTAGTCACGCCATGACTTATATGATGAAGATGCATTCCTCTTTGCTTCTTCATTTCATTCTGGCCTTATACCCTAGAGGCTCCTTTGTGTTGAGTTGTACTACTGCATTGCATTTTGATTGTCTGCACCTTTTGGCCTTAAGTCGGCTTCAATTGGACTTGTGTTTAAGCCAAATTTTGACCATGACGACTGCAAAATCAAACTTGCATACCTTTGACCTCTACAGCTTGACACACCTTGACCCGTGGAGGGAACACACCTTTGAGTGTCTCTGGCCAATTTTCGCCTCCCTGCATTGTTCATAGGAATGTTCCAATCCCAGGAACTAGATCATCTGCTTCGCTGACACTCGTTCTTTCCACTATAGTATAACATTCTTTTATTCTTTTTCCAGCTTTAAAGAAAAAGACCAAAAAATTATATATTCCAAAAAAGAGTGGGAACGGGACAATATTTCCATTTATTGTTGGCAGCTAGAGTCAGTCATGTCGCCCTTGAACAAAGCACTCGAAGCAAAGTCTCATCCATTTGGGTGGGATTTAGTTTGACTTAGGTATGCCTTAACCTTGTTATTGAGTTAGTTCTCTGCTGATTGGTTATGTCTTCCAATCATATGGAGGGTTCGTTTGTGCCTCCTGCACAACGAGCTTATACAGAGTCATTATATGCTGCCACATAGTCACGTTGAGTCGTGCTTTTGTTCAAGGGATGTTATCCTGAGTCGGCCTCTCTACAGTGTCTCTTGACTTATTTTTCAGTCAGCCATCCCTAGTTGTTAGTGTTATGTCTATCATCACATCAGTTATATTGGTCCTTTACTCATGCCAGTTTGAGAAGGTCTCCATTGACTTCTTGCTGGCGGGTCTTGTCCTTATTGACGACGACATCTTGCTCTAGGGACAGGCCTAGAGCTGCACCCTAGCCCTATTTTCATTATTGATAGGTCACCTTGCGCTCAACATCGATCGGTATCATGGGTCTTTGACTGAGTGATTTCCCTTGTGTTTGACATCAGCTTACATTATCACACATTGGGATTCATGCAGTACCTTGGTTTCCATTTGACCCTATTGGTGGATACCTTGCCTATGTGTCAGCTTTCATTATTGGTTGGTTCAGAGGGTTTCTACCGTGCGCTAGAAAAATCTTGTGTATGTCGGAAACGTACTTCGGTTGGGTTACTACATCATTTTGGTCCGATTCCTTCCACATTATTGGCCTACAGGTTACACTTGTGCTAGATTGATGGAGGACGTCTTAATGCCTTCCTTCTAGCGTATCTTTCCCTGTCGACTTCAACTCATTGCTCTGGGGCAAAGATCTAGAGTTCATTTGGCAGTACCTTGGGGTTTGCAGTCATTAGTGGCAGATCCTTCGCTATCGATAGTGGGAAACCATCATTGTCTCTTGATCGATAGATTCTTACAGGTGTTTGACTCCAGCTCATCTATTCACACTTGTTGGATTGTACTGGGTACCTTGACGCTCATTATCATTATCGGTGAGTAGTCTCGCGTTTGTTAATGGTATACATCAATGACTAGTAATCAAATGATTTCTCACGTGGTTGACTTCAGATCATTTATTCCCATGCTGTAGAAATGTACCATGGTGGTCGGTGAAGACCTCAGGTTGTATCAACATTCATTGGTTCACTTGACAGTTGCTCCTGTTGCTGCTAGTAGATACCACTTCACCTTATATGTTGCAGTCATTCATGGTGACATTTTATATGCTAGCACCTGAGTTTGCAGTGCAGTACCATCTTATTCCATCATGTTCAGTTGGTACTTTTTGGGATCAATCTTTGATATCAGTGATACACTTCATTGTTCAGCATCATTGACATTCTTATATGTGACATTAAGACATGTACTTGTTCGATCATGATCAGACAATCCATTATATATTTTCCAGTCATTTATACTTGTATACTTGGTGAATCCGCTTGTATTCAATATGCGGACATGCTATACTTTCTCTGAGAATGAGTATGCCTGCCTCAGATAGTGTTTCTTTCTGATCTTCTTTTGTGGCTTGGTAGGCTAAATTTTGGTGCAGTCCTTCTTATTTTTCGACATATTTCCTTTCCATGAACTTGCTTAATACATTTCGGCCATCATGTACCCCTTCTGACCTCATATATTAGGGGGCATCTGTTATAGCTCCAAATCTCACTCTTGAGGTTTGTGATTCTGCACTCATGGCCTAGGGAAACCCCTCCTTCCATACCTGCTCCCAAATTTAAAAAACAGTGTTTTATTCTCTATATGTGACATTTCCCTGAGCTAAACACATATATACGTGAGTCTGTGTATACATAACCTGCGTATATGTTTTAAAACACTTAAAAAAAATAAATCTCCTTAATTTCAGGTGGAGATCATGGGTTTTACCTATTGATTACCTGTTAGTGCCCGTGGCCCAACTATTCCCAACAAATTCCCAACTAAAAAACTACTTTGGGAGAAGTATAAAAATTCTTCTATGGGAAGGCCAAAAGGGGGAGAGAAGAGAGAGAAATATTACTATGCCGAGATTTCCCTGACCAGGTCTGAAGATCCTTGTGCCTCTTGCAATTCCCCCATTCTACAGGAAACACTTTTTTCCTTGTGTGTGTTGATGATATCATACTACTTGAGATATCATTGAGTAAGTCATGGAAGGAGTTTGTTAAAGGCTTGAGACTGGACGAATCCGGGAGACAGTTCCGCTTGGAGCTGGCGAAAGGACGAATCAGGTGAAATTATTCCTTTTCTGTACTTTATTTGTCTATAATAAAAGAAACATGTCTTTGTTCCTGATATAGATCTTCTTCATGTTTATGATATTCATGTTATGATTCGTATGTGAACGGTTGTTTAATCGCATAACTAACTACCTTTCCTTATAATATGAAGATGGTTTCTTTATGATGTTTAGTCCATATACTGTTGTACTTTCTTGAATTGATTGTTTTGCAGATCAAAGGAGCGAAAGGAACTCCAAGAAGGGTTTGGACCCTGGAAGGCTCTTCTCAAACATAGGACCTTAGGTACACCCCCTATCGTAGAGTTTGCTTATAGTAGCATTATGGCTGTATGGAATGTGTGTTTCTTTGCATAGATAACCTCCAGTCTACTAGGGTATTCACCCAAAACCCTAGGGGAGTTTATCCCACAACAACTAGCCCTCTAGGTTTGGAAGCCACCCTAGAAACAACAGTTTAAAGCAATTAAAGGATTTCTTCTATGTGTAACAGATAAGAGAAAGATAATGGAACCAACCTGCAACTTCTGCTTAATCCCTTGCTTGATCTCTCTCCCCCTTAATACAGCTTGCAACTCCTCCCCGTACTTAACCCGCTTGGAAAGTACCTGCACAAGTACAACAACAAAGAACCATCAAAGCATCGTGATCTATTACAACATAAACATTACAAAATCAGATATATAATGAAAAAATGATAACATTCACAATTGCACAATCAGATGGAAGAAAACTTGAAGAACTTTATTAATAGAAGGGAGAATTACAACCCAATTGGCTGATACAACATCATCCTCCCAGCTTCAATCCCGCTTCACCTCATAAAATAGAAAGATCACACCAACAATACAATGCTCCTTCCTCAATTACAAACTATCAACACTTCCTTGCAATTCACAATATTCCAACCTCTAGACCTCTTAGATGAGGGATCGATTTATACATGTGTGCAAGGGTGTGAGTCATCCATGAGGTTTGATTAGTGTCATTCCAGTTGTTACAATTGGTTCCACTTTGATCTTTCTTGGATCTCTTACTCATCCCTGGGCAAATTCAGAGAAGCAAGTGGTATAGGGGAAGTTTCTAGAAGATTCCATGAGCAGCCACCTAGCAAACTGTCTTGGACATTTGTCCATTCTCACCCATTGCACCTTATAGAAGGCCTAATTAGTATGCATCACACCTGGGAAGTGTACCACTCAGTATGCATCACACTTTGCCAATGGAGCAATTAGTATGGTTTAGTTCAGGCCATTTCTGCATGGTTTCTCAGGTGGAACTTTTGGGGAATGATGTAATCAGATGACTATGTTCTTTTAGGGTATGAAATGAATATTTTAGGGGTTGATGAGCCCTATTTTATCGACACATAATTTTTGGTTTGATGTGCCCAAATATTTCTATAATAGTGACTGCATTACTATATAAGTTCCCAAGTTATCTTGAGTGTTTTCCTAATCTACCATGCATTTACAGTTACCTTCACATACACCTTTATTCTTGCTTGCATTAAATTAATAGATATAATCAAATACATTCGCACATCAAACAAGTATTATAATGTAAACCCAGATCGTAATATAATATAATCATATGCATTAAACATAGACGAAATACGCACTGGTTGCAGAATACTTCTCTTTATTGATATCTCAAGTTCAATATAGACTCTATCTGCCCTGCACACATAGCTGTAGGGGTCCATGCACTCAGTTGCAGACTTCCACGCTAGGCCTCTGCGCACTCAGCTACAAAGCCTCTACCTATGCTAAGACTCGAGAAAACTTAGAACTTCTTACCCAAAATCCTTTCTCTTGGTACTACTCCCCTCTTAGACTCTTCTAATACTCTCTTTTTATACAATCCCATGGTCCGCAGACTATTGGTAGATCTCTACAAACGACATGATACTTCAAAAAATAAGGGTGGATAACCCTTTGATATCCTCACGCTGCGCGACCACAAAATGCGGAGACTTTTCCTATTTATTACAAAATTTGGGCCTTCTGCCCCAAAATTGGCTCTTGGGGAAACCTGTTCCTAACAAGCCCCCAACACAAACATGGTGACCTTCCCTCGAGACACTTTGCGGGCATAGAGATCTTGGCATGAAGACCCCCTAGCTCAACCTGTATGACTGCTACCTTGGTGGTGCACTGTGTGACTGCTTGCTTTATTTCCTCAACCAACTACTCTATTGTTGGCCCTGCATTCTCAGCTTGAAGCTTCTACTGAGTCTCCTGTAGACTAGCCATCTTGCCTTCAATGGAGGCTGTGATCAGGTTGGCCACATCCAACCAAGGCTTTAAGATCACCTTCAGTATTGCCTCTTTGTGTTGAGTTGCATCTACCTTATCCTTCAATGCCTTGGCCTCCTATAGCTTCACGAGTCTTTATGTGAGGAAAACAGTACATGATGTCCCTTTTACCTTATCGTAGCACTGTTGTAGCTCTCATGCTTTTGTTTTCGGCCTCTACACAATAGGGTCTTATTGTAGGCTGGTTGGTACTTCGAATGACTATTCAAAAAGAATTGTGTAGTCTGCAACTGCACTTTCTACTGCTGCTATTGCCTCTTTCATAGCATTCACGCACTTCTCCTTGACTTCTGGTGGAGTCAAACGCTGGGACCTCAACTACAATTCTGCAATTTGGAGGTTCAACTCCAATTGAACCTTTGTCAATTCTGTACAAGTGTTGCATACCCCTGTAGCAAGTTTGCAAATGTGCACATCTACTAGCTCATTCTCAGGAATGGCCAACTCATGGACCATTCAGCATGCTTCCTCCATGGCCTTAATCATGCATTGATTCGCATCAGTGAATTCCATCATGGATGCGAGGGAGGACTCTCATTGCATGCCCATCTGAGTATTTCTGATCTTCTGCTCGTTGATCACTTGCAAAGTGCATTTTTCATGGACCCTCAGCTTTGCTATCCCCATCCTACAGCAATTGGAGTGCCTAGCAAGGAAGTGTTTCCAAGTTCAGCCCTACTCCCTTGAGTGTGTTGACAGAGAGCCTGTTGGCTTCGGTCTCTGTCTTCAGTGCTCCATATTGTAGCACTATGGCTCAGGACTCCTTCACACGCAGCATCCCGACGGCTTCTGAAGTACCATTGGCCAAATTGGTGGGTACCGCACCAGTTTGTCTTGCTCGAATCTGCAACTCTTGTAGATCCACCTAAATAGCCCCCAACACTTGCTGTTGCTACTTCTCAAACTGTTCAAGTAGTTCTGAGGTGGCATCCCAAACTGTATCCCTAATGTCATTCAGATCCCCCTTTGTTAGGGTGATTGGGTCCATGGACGTCTTGCTGGCCTTGGACTTCTTTCTCTGCCCTACTTTTTCTTGTCCCCTTGGACAATTGATACAGAATAGAGGTGTTTGTGGGTCCACACCTCCCTGTTCTATTGGATCATCCTCTTCTTCCTCTTCTTCTGGGGATGGTGACTTCTCCTTGTCGGAGCCATGCTCCTCTCCTCCTATCTGTCCACCTATCTCCTGTGTGGCATCGCGGTCTGCCCTAGCCTTATCCTCAATCTCCTTCTTCCGCTCTGCGGTTGTTCCTCTGGATCCCACCACTAGATTCAAGGAAGTGTTCCATTCTTCCAGCCAAATGTCAATAACCACTTGAATCACATCATCTGTAGCTAAATAGGGCAAGTCATGCCACTTTTGCTTAGGGTCATTTCATGCCCTGATGGATACATGGTGGAAATCAGCCTTAAACTCCACATACGACTGTATTTTATCAAAGACAGTAGGTGAAAATTGTGGCTTGCAGTTGATGGTCATGTGGACATTCATCTCCATCAAGATCAAAAAGATCTTGATGTCCTTGATCCATTAGGGATCCTTAGCCACCCATAGCTAAGCATACTTCACGGCCTCAGGTAGGTCTGGTGCGACCAAGGGAAATTGGTTGTCTTTGGGTAGATCCCAGGCTACCAGCATAGTGGCTAGCAAGAGCCACGCATAATGGAAGGTCTTGCTAAGATCCTATGCCTCGTGGAAGTTCGGGAGAAACTCACTGCAGAGGTAGCACACCTAATTAAATTGAACCCCCTTTGCGCATTAGGCCGCTAGAGCTACGATGCACACCAGTACTTCATCAGAGAAACACTTCCACATGACCTTTCCTGCCAATATTTGTGTGGTCACTTTGACCGCAGGGTCAGAAATACTTGTATCACATAGCTGCACAACTTCTTTACTAGTCTGAACTTCTTCTTCATGGCCTTCACGAGGGCCAGTTTTCCTACCTTTCCACCAAACATCATAGCTTGATTCTCTCGTGAATATGGAAACCTCTTAATTCTATGGATTAGTCTATCAGTGATGATTATTGGCTCCTCCATCCATAGACACCCAGCATGTACCAAGCAAAATAACTGCTTGATTACCAGCAAGGTAATTGGTGTGCGATTATAGTGCAACACCCATAGTAGGTTGAGCAAGCTTTCCTTATCCACTCCTTTGAGCCACTTTCGTGGTTTCAATGGGGTCACCTTAGTGGTCTTATGGAGGACGTGGTGCATCAGCTTGTTGGTCACCAAGCGAGGGAATCGCTTGGTATCAGCTAAGTTCTAGTCCTCTAATTTCAACATTGGAATCCATGCAAAGCACGATCCTTCAAAAACAATATTTTCTGAAAGCAAAGGTGTGTACAAGGTTACCTTGCTCTCGCCAATGTCCTTAGGCACCTTGGCACTGCCCCTACACGGAGGGACGTACTCAGGCAATTTAGTAAAGGGGTCAGACCCCTCAACTTCAACATCCTTTGTGTCAATCCCCAGATCCTCATCGTCCAATGAGATATCTCCAATTTCCTCCTCCTTTGGTTCCATGTTAATGGTTTTTCCCTTTTCCTAAGTGATGGGATTTTCCTTTAGTGGGTTTCTACTAGGCAACGCTTGCACCAGTGGTGTCACAGCTTGCTTTCCTTTCTTGCCTTTTGCGCCTTCCTGGGTATGGGTAGGCCTTGGTCTAGGCCACCGTGGCGACTTGGGTATCTATGCAACCTCTGGGGTAATTCCCTTTGCTTCCATAGCAACTTTTGGCACAACCGCTTTAGCTGTCACTGCTTCCCCAATACCTACGATTTCTGCTTCTTTCAACATGATGCTTTCCAACAGTTTTTGGGTCTCCTTTGGTAATTTCTCAAATGCTGAACTCGCTATTAGAGCTTCAAAGAATTCACGGTTCATATGCATCTGAGAGCTCAACAAATCAATGCTCAAAATGCCAAGTGGTATTCATTGGGAAGCCACATGTAATTTATAGACCATTTTGAATTCAAATAAGATTGTTCCCCCAAAAATCGATTCATTAATGCTAGATTGGTGGTAGATTTTCAAGTATTTCGCCCATAAATTTCATCTCAAATTCTGCCCCCAACTCCATTTGGAATTTTTTTCATCGTCAAATCATGAACAGTGGCTTTAATGTTCACTTTCTAGCTGACCTACATAGTTTTATCCCAAGTAGCATAGCCTTCTACATTCTCATGTGACCTCTGCAACATCCCCTCATTCTACGGAGTTCCTTCATCACTCAGTTCCCTGACCTAGGGAGTTTAGTTTATAGTCCCGCACCTCCCTTCAGTTACCTGGAGCACTAAGATTGTGCTTCCTTCATATAGTCATTTAGTTAGATCACTAGTGTATGACTTTAATCAGCTACCATTCACTTTTCCTAGGAAGGTCTTCCCATTTAACTTAACCAACTGAACTGCTCCACTGTCAGTAATCTCTTTGATGACATAGGGCCCCAGCTAGTGCATCGTAAATTTTCCTGGAAATTTATCAAGCTTTCTATCATATAGCAAAACCAAATCATTTACCTGGAAGGTGCACAGTTTAATGTGTCGATCTTGCCATGCCTTTTCATGCTCCTTTTGAACTTGTTGATGAAATCCAACTAGAAATAGGTCCTCCTCAATATCTGCTAGCTACGCAAGCCTTTCTTCCATAGCTCCATGATCTCCCATTCCTATGATTGTCAATATGTGTAGAATAGTTATAATGTATTCCATTGGCATCACAGCTTCTACGCCATACAAGAGTCTGAAAGGCGTTTTCCCAGTTAGCTGCTTGCAAGTCATTCTGTAGGACCATAGCATCGTGGGTACGTGCACATCCCAGTCACTTCTATGAGCATTGCAAACCTTTTTCAGTGTGTTCTCTAGTATTTTATTGAATGCTTCCACCCTTCCATTATCCTGCATGTGATAAGGCGTGCACTTTTGATGATACACCTGAAATTCTTCCGTCAATGCACTGATTATTTCATGAAGGAAGTGCATACTGCGATCACTCATCAAGATCTTTGGAGAGTAAAATCTCATCAATACGTATTCAAAAAGAAAATTTTCTATTGTTGCATTGGTACAGTACTTCACAGGCTACGCTTTTGCCCATCTGGTCAAGTACTTCGTCATGATGATGATGTACCGCGCACCTATTTTCTTCCCCGGAGGCTGAATTGGTCCCACAAAGTCAATTTCCCATTTCTCGAATGGTTTTAATGTCACCTATAGTGTCAACTGTAGTTCATCCCTTCATGATGGTCTGCCAGTTCTCTGACATGTGTCACAGGCCCTATAATATGCTTTCGTGTCCTTATGTAGAGTTAGCCACCACAATCTAGCACATAGAACCTTCTGCGCTATCGCTTTTCTTGCATAATGTCCTCCTGCAGTTCCTCCATGAGCCTCCATGAGGATTCTACTCTGCTCAAAGTCAGGTACATAGCATCACAATATTTCATTAGACCCCATTTTTTATAGATGTCTTGAAATGACGAAAAATTCTGTTGCACGCACTACTAACTCCTTCTTCTGCTAGCTTGTATACCCTTTTGGAGCAATCCCTATTGTCGGGAATTGTACGATATCCTCAAAGTGAGTACCGGTGACGCGTACCACAAAGAGTTGCACGTTAGGTATTCCTTCCTCCAAATTAGTGGCCTCCTCTCCCGTTTTGATGCACGACAGATGATCTGGTCCCACGTTCAATTATCCGGGTTTCACAATAACTTCAAAATCATACTCCTTAAATAATAACAAGCACCTGCAGATCTTTCCCCCGAACACAAGCTTATTAACCAAGAATTTTAATGCAGAATGATCCATATACATCTTAAAATGTCCACCCAACAAATAATGCCTGAACTTTTGGAGCATGTATACCATGGCTAGTCCTTCATGCTTTTTAGTGGAATAGTTCTTCTCAGCCTTGGACATCTTCCTACTCACGAATGCTATAGGATAGTCCAATTCCCCCTCATCCACCTGTGTTAACATGGCCCCTAGTATGATACATGAGGGGTCCACGTGCACATGAAATTCCTTCTTTCAGTCTGGAAAGACTAGGATCAGTGGGGTGACCATTTTCTCTTTCAAGACGTCTAAGCTCTTCTGGCATTCATCACTCCAACAAAACGTAACATCCTTTTTCAAAAATTTCTCCAAGGGTGCGGTGATCTCAGCATAACTCTTGATGAAATTCCTATAGTATCCAGTATTCTCCAGGGTCATGTGCAGCTGTTTCACATTCCTTGGCACTTCCACGTTGATTATCACTGCGATCATCGCAGGGTCTACCATCAATCCCTGTCTACACACCACATGCCCTAGTAGGATCCTAAAAGGGACACAAAATAGACACTTCTTCATATTGAGCCCAATCTGGTATCTTTGACATGTATCTAACATTAAGCGCACACTTACCACATGACGTTTGACCAATCCAAACACTGTCCAATTGTTAAAGTACACTTCGAGTAGCTTATGAATGAAGTCTTTGAATGCTGTAATGACTACACACAAAAATATTGCTGGCACATTCTTCATGCCAAAAGGCATTATAATATACTGAAAACATCTCCTTTCCATCATAAAGGTCATCTTGCTTCTATCTTCAGGCATGATTTTGATCTGATGATACCCAAAGAACCCATCAGTGAAAGAGTAGGCTTCTTGGCGCCTACATTATCCAGGACTTCATTAGTAAATGGGGTCAGGAATCAGTCATGCACGCAAGCATCATTCATCTTCCTGAGATCCACACATATCCTTATTTCTTCCTTCTATTTATTTTCCTGAACCACTATTGGGCTTACCCAATTGGACTCTTCGACTGCTTCAGTAATTCCTGCCGCAAGCATCTTATCCAATTCAGCATGAACCCATCCCTTATTCTTAGGATTAAGGTGGTAAGGTCTTTGTTTTACAGGATTCACATCTAGTTTTATGGTTATCTTCATGACACCCAAGTCTCCTATTATCCCTTTTGGATCAAAGAAATTTGTGGGGAAAAAAGCTTGATATTCGCGGAGGAGCTCAATGACCTTGTCTACTGTCGCATCATCCCAATTAGTCCCCAATTTTTGGAAATTTTGGTTCCACCTCTGTGCCAATGTTGACCTTCTTGGATTTTAGCAGCATGGTTATGTTAGGATCCTCTATCCTAGAACCTTCAACCTTGTAGTGACCCTTAGTTTCTGGAATATTAACTTTTTGGGGATCCTTGTCTTCTTCTTCAATAGTCACATTATAGCATTGTAGTGCATGACTCATTTGGGTTGTCCAATCAGGTTGGATCAGGTCTAAAGGATCTTGTGGTATCCTAAGGATCACTGCTTTAACCTCTTGTAGCGATGCGTCAATACAATCAAACCCATCCTCAAAGCTAAATGTCAATAAAATCTCTAGCGTAGGATATCCCATTCCTTTGTGCTTTGGAGGAGCTCAGTTTCCAAGTACGAATTCATTGGTATGACGCCCAAGGTATGACAAAACATATGCACCCAATTAGGTAGGGGCTTTGCACCACAAGCCTTATTCCATTTAGCCAAGTGATCATGCGGGTCATCTCGTCCATCATACTTATCTGTCATCCACACTTTTGGCTACCTAAAACATATTCTCATCATCCTCCTATAGTCACGCCAATCACTAAAAATATCCTTGTGCATACCCCACCATCTTGCAGGCGTAGTGCACAGTACCCAGTCCAAGGCCTGGAAGCGATGTTTCTCTGGTACTTCTCTTTCAAATGCATCCAAAAAGTAATTAACATCAGTTAGCGCATCATAATGAGGTAGATTCCTAACCTCAGATGGCACACAACGCAATGATTTGGACATCATATTACAATGGAGCGTTGAGACTTCATGTAATCAATTCTGCGAATGCTCCAATTCTTCATCTGAATCTGACATGAAGAAGATTTCACGATCCCATGCAATGCGTCTGTCCACTCTTAGATTCACCTAATCCTGGTCTCGTGCCATTATTTTGTAAATCTGGTCTAGATCATCATTGCTTTCATAATCTCGGACTGGTTCTGTATAATGCAGTCCCTCCATAGGATCTAGTGGCACCACTACATGGAGTGACTTGTTTTCAAATATCATCTTCCACTTCTTCAGGTTGATCACCCCATTCATGTCAATGGCCCAATCAATTCCAAGGAGCACAGGGTAGGGATTTATATCATCCACAATCTCTATTACCTCAAAATCTGCCAATGCACTTTCACGTTCAATGTCAGCTGTGACCCCTTACAACCACCCCATTGGGATAATTTTGTGTTGATTCACCATCCTTAACTGTATCAGAGACCATTGGAGCACAGGCCTCCCCATTCTCTCCCAGGTTTGTTTTGGAAAAGAATTCACGTCAGACCCCAAATCCAGGGTAACTTGGTTCATCTCATATTCCCCTATCTATGCAGTAAGTCTCATCTCCCATCTGGTCCTTGCCTTGTTCTTGCCAAGCTTCCTGACCATGAGTGGTTCACCAGTAGTGCCATCCTTACCAGCACATTGATAGATCAATTCTTGGAGGCCATTCACAACCTTATTGTCACGGAGTAGCTTCATGCAGGTCTCCAAGAACGTGAAAAGCATGGACGGGTCCATATCTTAAATTGGTTTCTCCTAACTTCCAGAGGTAGAGGCCTCAACAAAGCTTTTCTTTGCTTCCCTAAATGTTTCTTTTTCACTCTCCAAATCAAACTCAGTTTCCTTTTCTGGTGCCTTGTAGACCCATGCAGCTTCTGCAGGCTGCTTCCCTTTATCCTCCCCAATTGTGGTTCCACTCCACAACATAATGTTTACCTTAGGGTCTTCCTCGAGAGGCTCAACCCTCATCATCTGGAGGTTTTGCATCGGCTTTAGAGGTTATTCCTATTAGAAAATTATATATTACAGAGCAATGGAACACATAGAATATTGCATAAATATAAACACAGAAAATGCATAAAACCAAAAAGACACAAATATACGTGGTTCACCCAGTTTGGGCTATGTCCACCTCAAATAGGCAATCCTTCCTTTCTATTATCCATTAAAATGAAGAGACACAACCTACAATAGATCCACTGTAATATCCTCTATTTTGTCTCATAGTCTTACCTCTCTGTTTCTCGCTCGGAGAATACACATCTATTTCATAGCCTCAATACAATGCCCTAATGCAAAGAGAGGGGTTGCATTCTAGGGAAAAAAACCCTAAACTAAACATAATTTCTATCCTCAGATCATCCACCTAATGAACGACCCAGATTGACTAGAGATTACTATACTTTTACAAGGAAATTTTACATCTATTTTTAGCTTCAGGGGTGCTGCCCTCGAAACCCTCGCTGGGGAACTGCTGGCCCCTGGACCCCCTAGTCGGGGGGGATGGGCGCCCCCAAACCCTACGGGGGGGACAAGTTCCTCATACCACCCTGCGTGGACGGGTGTACCAACTTCCTGGGGTATACATCTGGCTGAAACAAAGACCTCTAAATAATCATGCTCCACACCCAACAATCTCCCACTTGGAGAATGATTGTAGCAACTCCACTACTGCTTCATTTGCTAGACAATGACTGCTCTTTGGACCTGGCTATTTCTCATATTCATCATCATCCTTGAAGACCAATTGAAACTGAGCATATTCTCAGTTTCTCCCTAGTTACAATTTTTGGTAGCATATCTGTAGGATTCTAGCTAGTGTGTATCTTTTCCAACTTCAACTCTCCGTCTTCCAACACTGATCATATGAAATGGTACTTGAGTTGTATGTGTTTAGTCGTGGAATGAAATGCTAAGTTCTTTACAAGATGAATGGCACTTTGGGTATCACTGCATAACATGCCCATATCATGCTTCTTACCCAATTCACCCATAAACCTTTGTAACTAAATTATTTCTTTACTAGCCTCTCTAGCAGCAACATACTTTGCTTTTGTTGTTGAAAGTGAAACAACACTTTGGATTTTTGAAACCCAACTTACAACTATTCCACCTACAGTAAATACATATCCTGTAGTGCTCCTCCTGTTATCTCTGTCACCTACCATATCTGCATCAACATATCCTTGTAGAGAAATGTTTGAACCACCAAAGCATAATGCTTAATTTGTGGTACCTTTCAAATATCTAAGAACCCATTTCACTACCATCCAATATTCCTTTCCTAGATTGTTTATGTACTTGCTTACAACTCCCACTGCATGTGCAATATCAGGCCTTGTGCAGACCATTGCATACATTAAGCTTCCAACTACTGATGCATATGGAACTTTAGACATATAATCCATGTCTTCTTGGGTCTTTGGGCACATTTCCTTACTAAGTTTGAAATGGCTAGCAAAAGGTGTGCTAACTGGTTTTTCATTGTGCATATTAAATCTTTTCAACACCATTTGTATGTACTCATTCTAAGACAATATTAATTTGTGATTTTTCCTGCCTCTAGTTATTCTAATACCAAGGATTTGTTTTGTAGCTCCAAAATCCTTCATTGGAAATGAATTTGCCAATTTTCTTTTGAGCACATTTATTTCCTGTATGTTAGACCCTGCAACAAGCATGTCATCTAAATACAATAACAATATAATATAGCTGCCATCATTTTTCTTTTTCAAATAAACAAAATGATCAGAATGACATCTAGTATAACCTTGTTCAGACATAAACTTGTCAAATTTTAGATACCATTGCCTTGGAGCTTGTTTTAAGCCATACAAGCTCTTCTTCAACTTGCACACTAGTTTCTCCTTTCCTTTTACCTCATATCCTTGTGGCTGCTGCATATATAACTCTTCCTCCAAATCCCCATGGAGAAAGGATGTCTTTACATCTAACTGCTCAAGATGCAAATCTTCAACAACTACTAGACTTAAAATAGTTCTAATTGAAGTCATTTTAACAACAGGAGAAAATATTTCATCAAAAGCAATACCTTTCCTCTGTGCAAACCCCTTCACCACAAGTCTATATTTGTACCTTTGTTTTCCTCCATCTTCTTCCTTTAGCCTATAAACCCATTTATTCTGCAATGTAGTTTTACTTGCAGGCAACCTGACTAAGTCCCAAGTCTGGTTATGCATTAAAGATTCCATCTCTTCTTCCATGGCTAGCTCCCACTTCTTCATACTTTCAACTTGTATTGCTTCTTCATAACATTCGGGTTCACCAGAATCAGTCAACAATAAATAATATAATGAAGGAGAGTATCATTTAGTGGGTATACTTATATTGGTAGATCTTCTAACACCATTTTCAAGTGTTTAGGGTGCCTGTTGCTATTGTGGTGGTTGTTGTTGTTGTGGTTGTTTATTATTATTATTTTCAGGCACCTTTACTTTTTCAATGATCTCATCAAAAACTATGTATTCCTTGTTTTCTTTTTCCTGTTTCTTTTCCCGCAACTGATTCTTATACAAGACCTTTTCATTGAATATTACATCTCTGCTCCTAATGATTTTGTGATCTTCATAATCATATAAGCGATAACCAAAATCATTAACACCATATCCAATAAAGGTACATTTATTTGATTTTGCCTCAAGCTTTGTTCTATTTTCTTTGTTGATATGGACAAAGACCTCACAACCAAAAGGCTTTAAAAAGGAGTAGTTTACCTTTTTACCTATCCATGTTTCCTCTGGAACACCACCATCCAAGGAACTTGAAGT
The DNA here is from genome assembly GCA_000404065.3 of Pinus taeda. Lineage (NCBI taxonomy): Eukaryota > Viridiplantae > Streptophyta > Pinopsida > Pinales > Pinaceae > Pinus > Pinus taeda. Next base: position 43,765 of record APFE030741538.1, read on the forward strand.
TCCTCTGTTTATTAGATAAACAACAGTATCTACAGCATCTACACAAAACTGTAAAGGCAATCCTGCATGCAATCTCATGCACCTTGCACGCTCCGTGATTGTTCTGTTCATCCTTTCTGACATACCATTTTCTTGTGGTGTTCTTGGAACTGTTTTCTCTTTGCAAATTCCATGCTCTGAACAGTACCTATCAAACTCTTTGCTGCAATATTCACCTCCATTTTCTGATCTGAGACAGTTCAATTTCTTTGTTGTCTCAATATCAACCAAAGATTTCCATTTCTTGAAAGTATCAAATACATAAGATTTATTCTTAATACAATAAATCCAAGTTTTTCTAGTTGCATCATCAATAAAAGTAATATAATAACGAGAGCCCCCGAGATATGATACCTGAGCAGGACCCATACATCTATATGCACAAGCTCTAATTTTTCGCTCTTCTTTTCTTTCCCAATTCTTAGAAATTTGAATCTCTTCTATTTTCCATAATTGCAATTCTCATAGATGTCCAAGTACACATTCTTCAAACTCAAAAACAAATTCCTTGAGTGAAGAATCTTCATCCCATTCTCACTCATGTGTTCGAGCCTATGATGCCATAATGCTGCATCTTCTCCTTTGGAAGTTAAAGCATTAACAGAGTTAGAAATACCATTGCATAAATACAATGTGTACCAACCTTTTCGCCTTTCTGCTTATTACCAGGGTTCCTATGGTGACCTCCCAAGCTTTATCTGTGAAAGCTTGTCACATAACCTTCCCGCCTAACTGCCTATTGAAATTCAGATTTTCTTCAGATCTGGGAACATGCCTTAACCTCCTTTTAGTAGCCATTGGTTTCCATTCTGCTATTTTACAAGAACCTTACCCATTCCAACAATTTTACAGGGTTTATCATCACCCAAATGGACTTGTCCAAAATCTCCTTGAACATAGTCAGGAAAATATTTCTTATTAAGTGTGGCATGGAATGAGGCACTTGAATCTACCACCCAGGAATTAGTAATATTTTTGAAAGAAAGAATCAAAGCATCTTGTAACACCCCACTTGTCACATTTGCTTCATGATTGTTTTCTTGTTGTGCATCTCCTTGTTTTCCCTTTTGAGATCTACAGTCTTTCTTTAGGTGTCCTTTCTTTCTACATTTCCAACACACTATCCCCGATCTAGACTTGGATCTGCCTTTCCTTGATTTACTTCAATATCCTGAGCTCTTCCCTCTTTCCATTTTTCTTCCCCTAGACTCTGCACTTAAAGCATTACCCGATGTCTCACTGTAGCTTTTCTATCACATTTCCTCGCTAAGGATAGCACCAACAACATCATCAAACTTTAAAGTACTAGATCCAGAAACAGAGTTACTAATGGCCATTACTAAACCATTCCAACTTTCTGGAAATGAACACAAGAATAACAAAGCTCTAACTTCATCATCAAAGTTTACCCCTACAAAACTTAAATGACTTGTAATAGTATTAAAATCATTTAAATGGTCTGCAATAGATCCACCTTCCGACACCTTCATATTAAATAACTGTTTCATAAGAAATACCTTGTTTGAGGCAGAGGGTTTTTCATATAGTTTCGCCAATGCCTTAATAAAACCCTCTGTCATTGTTTTCTTTGAAATGTTGAAGGCGACCAACCCTGCGAGGCACAACCGTACTATTCCGAATGCCTTTCTATCGAGAAGATTCCATTCTTCATCTGTCACACCTATCGACATCTTTGTTTTATACCCAATGGTAGGTACATATCTTTTTGATATAGATAATCTTCCATCTACATCTTCCAAAGCAAGACGTTTTGGCCATTAAATTTCTCAACCCTAAACTTACCATCTTCCGCCATTGCTCCCACTCGAACCAGGAACCCTTCTCTCCTACGATTTTGTCAGCCAAATAGACCTTCGGCCCTGATACCAGTTGTTAGAAAATTATATATTACAGAGCAATGGAACACATAGAATATTGCATAAATATAAACACATAAAATCAAAGAGACACAGATATACGTGGTTCATCCAGTTTGGGCTACATCCACCTCGAACAACCAGTCTTTCCTTTCTATTATCCAGCAAAATGAAGAGACACAACCTACAACAAATCCACTGTAGTATCCTCTGTTTTCTCTCATAGTCTCACCTCTTTGTTTCTCGCTCGGAGAATACACATCTATTTCATAGCCTCAATACAATGCCCTCATAAAAAGAGAGGGGTTGCCTTCTAGGGCAAAAAACCCTAAACTAAACATAAGTTCTACCATCAGATCATTCGCCTAATGAATGACCCAGATTGACTAGAAATTACTATACTTTTACTAGGAAATTTTACATCTATTTTTAGCTTTGGGGGCATTGCCCCCAAAACCCCTGCCGGGGGACTGCTGGCCCCCGGACCCCCTAGCCGTGGGGGATGCCCCCCCCTCGAACCCCTGTAGGGGGAACAATTCCCCCCTGCACCCCTTCCCCATGGAGGGGTGTACGAACTTCCTGGGGTATACATCTAGCTGAAGCAAATACCTCTAAATAATCATGCTCCACACCCAACAACGCCCCCTTTTTGCGAATCTTAGCCAACAATATTGGGCAATCCTTAGTCGCATGATCAAACTGAGTACAGTGGTGGCATGAAAATCACATTGGATTCTGACAATCCCTCTCGTATTGTCCTAGGTCTCCATAATTGTAAAAAATCAGTTGTCCTCAACCTATCCTAGGCCCTCCTCTACCTTGGCGTCGACAGCGCCCCTGATATTCATCTCACATTCCCCCAACGCCTTGGTCTGGAGGCCACGTTTTTTTCTGCATTCTGTATGCAGGTGTACTATCTATAATCAGTTTGTAACTTCGGCAATTGCACTTGCCATGGCCTATTGATTGATAGAAATTGTAGAACAATTGTTGCGACATTTGTACAAATTTCTATATAAAATGGAAATTATCAGTCATGTGTTTCCATGCTAGCTGACATATAGCACACCATAGCGCAGGACCTGCACTTGGCCCTGCTGCGGCCTTTGGTCATAGAGGCATTAGTCCTCCTGCTGCAACGTAGTTCCCAAACACTAGGTAGTGATCCTTGTCATGTCCCTAACCCTTGCATTTTATGCACCATACCTCATCGTGCGCGTCTGACTGAGAAGTTCTATCCTGCTTCAGATTTTGTATTTTGAGAAAAAGGTTTTGCAACTGTGCATGAATCTGCTAAACCCCTAGATTCATATCTTACATCAACATTTTGTGCAGTCTCATTGCAATCTCCAAGGCTTCTGCCTGAGTCGTAATCTTCTGTTGTGACAATGCAACCCTCAGGTGAGGTAGGAATGAAGCCATGAAGCACTCGCGGTGCTACCCATCCATCAAATTCATATAGCTTCATGGATTTTACACTTCAATCTCTGATCTAATTCCCAAGGGGTCTCGCCTAGTTTCATAGCAATTTCCTTGAATCCCACAATCGACTATGCTTCAGACTTACGCCCACTGAATTCTTTATTCAACGTGGTTTGGATATCTGCCAATGTAGCTACCTGGTTGTCATTAGATCACTTGATGTACCTGGTTAGCGCGCGATCCTGCAAAGCACTAACCAACATTGCCTTCTTCATGTGATCATCCGTAATGCCTTGAGCTTCCCATACAACCTTTATGATGAACCAAAATTGTTTCAGGTCCTCATTCCCTATGCCCTTGAATACATGTAGTTTTACGAAGTTCGCCATATTTAACAGTGGATGTGGCACTGATATGGGTGAGCAGTGGAGGCGAGGATGGAGGTGGTGTGGATGGATGTGATGAGGGTGGAGGTGGTGTAGGTATTCATGGGAACCCTCGTCTTATCAATTGACTATCGCTCAGGGGAGAAATCTATGTTGTCCCTTCATCATCACTTAAATGGAGTCCAATCAGTGGGCTATACTCATGACCCTTTCTTCTTCTGTCCCTGAAAGGTTTTCCGCTTCGCATAGCTCCAAACATCAAGGTAACCACATAACTCACTGTTCACACAAGAGCATCTTAATCCAAGTATTCAGTGATTTTAAATACTTACCTCACGGTCCTTTGAAGAAGTGGTGTTCTACTTCATTGTAGTTGACATAGGTATCAACCACGAACTTGGTCATGAATCCTCCAATGATGTGGTTGAGCCAATGGTTGAAAACATGTGCAATATTATCTTCAGAAGGTTCTAACGTCCTTGCTAGCTCCGGTGTCCAAACAATCGGCTTGTCAAGCCTCCACCTTCCTTAACCATTAGCCAACTTTGCAATCCACTCGTATAACACAACCAAGAAGGAACAAAAGAAGATTTCATGTATTTCTATGTACAGGTATCTGTCCAACAATTGTTCTTTCATCAATCATGGGTTCTTTTTTTCTCGCGCCACAAATTTGTGGATATTTCTATCCAGCCAAGTTTCAATTTATTTATTCGTTGGATAACAATGATATGACATCACATATCTCGTTATGTAGATCCTGGTCCCAGATACGGAACCATTTGTTGGCTTGATGGGCCCTGACCAAGGTTCAGTGTTTAGTCAGCCAAGCAAATCCCTACACTACTGGTCCTTTCAGCACAAGACCGTGGAGCATGGAACAAAATCTCACTCGATGTAGTATGGGGGGATGTAGGAACCAAGTTTCCACACCCTAAGATGGTCATGATGTCGGTCTATAATTCCTAATCTTGCTTTCATGCAGAACAAAAAGACTTTAGGGCTTATTTATGTTCCTCCTCTTCCATCCTTTGGTACCTTCACGAAGGTACTTGACTGATCTTCATGCAGTCCTAACCTAATGTCCAGGCACTTACGTGCCTCTATGACTACATTACTGTATAAGTTCCCAAGTTATCTTAAGTGTTTCCCTAATCTACCATGCACTTATAGTTACCTTTGTGTAAACCTTTACTCTTGCTTGCATTCAATTAAAAAATATAATCAAATACATTCATGCATCAAATAAGCATTATAATGTAAACTCAGATCATAATATAATATAATTGGATGCGTTAAATAGAGAAAAAATACATAGTGGTTGCAAAATACTTCTCTTTATTAATATCCCAAGTTCAGTACAGACTCTATCTGCCCTACGCACACAACTGCAAGGGTCCGTGCATTCATTTGCGGACTTCCACCCTAAGCCCTTGTGCATTCAGATGCAAAGCCTCTACCTATGCTAAGACTTGATAACACTTAGAAATTCTTACCCAAAACCCTTCCTCTTATTACTACTCCCCTCTTAGACTCTTCTAAGAATCTCCTTTTATACAATCCCATGGACCACGGACCATGGATAGATCTTTAGAGCCAGCATGATACTTCACAAAACAAGGGCAGAGAACGCTTTGACCTCTTCATGCTCCGTGACCACAAAATGCGGAGAATTTACATCTTTATCATGAAATTTGGGCCTTTTTCCCAAAACATGGGCTTTTAGCCCCAAAACTATCTCTTGGGGGAACCTGTTCCCAACACCTATGGTCAAAAAATGGATAATATCCACGAAGTGATTATCCACTATGCACACCGCGAAGAGTTTCATGTCAGATGATCCTTCCTCCAAATTAGTAGGCTCTCCCCCTGTTTCAATGCATGAAAAATGGTTTGGCTCTGCATTCAATCTCCCTAGCTTCACAATTACCTTGAAATCATATTGTTGAAAAAAAATTGCCATCTGCATATTTTCCCCCCAAACACAGGCTTATTAACTAGCTATTTTAATGCAGAATGGTCTATGTATATCTTGAAATGTCCACCTAGTAGGTAATGTTTGAACTTATGGAGCGTGTACACCATAGCCAAGCCTTCACACTCTATTGTCAAATTACTATTTTTATCCTTAGACAAATTCGTACTCACAAACGCTATAGGGTGATCTAGTTCTCCTCACTAGCCTACGTCAACACTTCTCCTAGTGTAATGCAATTCCTTCTTCCAATCTGGGAAGACTAGGATCGACGCGATGACCATTTTCCCCTTTAATACATCCAGGCTGCGCTGACATTCTTCATCCCAATAAAATGTAGCTTCCTTCTTCAGTAGATTTTCATACACACGGTAATCTGAGCATAACGTTTGATGAACTTCCGATAGTATCCAGTATGGCCCAGTGTTATGCACAGCTGCTTAACACTTCTTGGTGCCTCCAAATTAATTATTACTATGATCTTCACAGGGTCCACCATAAGTCTTTGCCTGCATACCACATGACCCAGCAAAATTCCGAAAGGGACACAGAACAATAATTTCTTCAGGTTTAGTGCAATATGATACCTTGGGCATGTATCCAACATCAACAACAAACTAGATACATGGTGCTTTACTAGCCTAAACATAATCCAATCATCAAAATACAACTCCAAGGAATTGTGACTAAATTCTTTGAACGTTACGATGACTACACGCGAGAATATCGTCGACTCATTCTTAAGTCCAAAAGGCATCACTGTATACTAGAAACATCCCCATTTTGTTGTGAAGGTGGTTTTACCCATGTCTTTGGGAGTGATCTTAATCTAATGGTATCCGGAGAATCCATCAGCGAATGAATAGGCCTCCTACCCTCCAACATTCCAGTACCTCATCTATGAAACGTGTTGGAAAAGGATCATGAATGCAAGCATCATTAAGCTTCCCGAGATCTAAGCAAATCCTTATTTCATCTTACACTTCTTTTCTTGAATGACCATTGTACTCACCCAATCAAATTCCTCCATTGGTCCAATAATACCTGCTACAAGCATCTTGTCCAGCTCCAAGTGGACCTTTTCATTATATTTGGGATTAAGGCGATATGGACTTTTCTTAATGGGTTTCACATCTAGTTTCAAAGTTATTTTCATCACTCCCAAGTCGCCTGTGATGCCTTTTAGGTCAGAAAATTTGGTAGGAATAAAGTCCTGATATTCGTGGAGCAACTTAGTGAATTTATCTACTGTATCAGCTCTGCGGTGGTATTTCTCACCTTGTCTCCAATCTCATCAAGGTCACCATCTGTCAGCGTGATTGGGTCCAACAACAGAACCATTTGTTGGATTAGTGAATCTTGACCCAGGTTTAGAGTTAGTTGCACCAAACAAATCCCTACACTACTGGCCCTTTTGACGTCAATCCGCGGAGCGCACACTGAAGTCTCACTTGAAGCAATATGGGGGGATGCTAGAACCAAGTTTCTACACCCAAAGATCATGGTGATTTCATTTTATGCCCTAAATCTGCCTTCGCACAGATCAATAAGCCTTTATGGCTTATCGATATAACTCCCTTTAATTAACCTCTAGACCTCTATGAAGGTCTATGATTGTCTTTCGTGGACCTTGAACAAACTAGTCTACTACTTACATCGCTCGAAGATTACTCTTAACCCAGTAATTACTCGCATTAGCTTAAGTGTTTGATAACTTCAACAGACAATAAGGTAATCACTGCATAAATATTTAACATCAATTGCATTCATATAACAATATAAATCATGTAAACTCGCCCATCAATACATCATTATTTTATGAACCCATCATTCATCACAACATAAACCGTATTCATATAAAATTGAAGTAAAGAGATAAACATGGGTATTTCTACAACAATATTCATTATTAATATGCAGTTTAGCGTATAGACTAAAGACTTCCCTGCGCACTCAACTGTAGGGGTCTGCTCACTCAGCTGCAGACTCTACTCTAGGCCTCTGCGCACACAACTGTAGAGCCTTTCTTCCTACTCTTCTCCACTAACTCTCTAGACTTCTCCCATAGACAAACTTCATTACTTTCTTTAGACATCCTAAGACACACTTATTTATACAATCCCATGGTTTGCGGACCATGGGTAGATCCTCAAAAATCTGACTCAACTTACATAAAAAAGGGTAGAACCCTTTATGATTCTTTAACTTACTACGTGCTCCGTGACCACAATTTGCGGAGACTTTTCATCTTTATACAACAAAACTTGGGCTTTTGCCCCAAAATTGACCATAGGGGACTGCATCTCAACACCTTGGTAGGAAAAGGAACACATTCTTAAGAGTTGGCATGCCATCAATGCAAAATAGTATGGGTCTTAAAGCTATCTGGAATTCTCACATCCAACATCCTCATCCTCTCTTCATTGTCACTTGGGCCATATTTTTTCTCCACCATATAGTTCAATAACTTGTTTATTTCCACCAAGGTTGGAGTCCATTCATAAAATGAAAAATAGATAAGCCTAGTCTTTAATTTCCAACATAAGGTTTTAAAACTCCTTGATATATTTTATTTCCAACATAAGTTAAAAATCCTTGATATATGATTGGATCTATCTCATATGATTAAGATACAACAATTTATTTTAGGCAAGCTAACACTATTTCCTAACCCAAAATAAGGACTTGGGACATGTATAATTTGCATATATTATTAAATCTTCTCATATTGTACTCCCATTCCAACTCCTTTACTATGTTTTTATGGTAGATATTAGCCATAGCTATTAATGATGTAGCAATAATGCTCACATTGGATTTGTATAAAATTTCATTCATTTTCTCCAAATATTGCTAAATGTACCAACATAATTCACCAAGTAACATATTGTTGTAGATTCCATCATATTATTCCTCTCTTTAATCTCTACCCACACATGAACCATGGATTAATTTTTCCATGGGAAACAACTTATTTCAAAATGGTTATGGTGTTCTCCTAATATTTCAATTTTTCCATAATAGAGTTCAACATGTCCTTTGTTGTGCTTAACTAGTTTTCAGTATCACTAGTAATAGATGTAATCATAATTTATGTGGTGTTTTGAAATGCATTCATAGTGATATTAAATTTATAGCACATTTATTCCATCTATATTTCAAAAGATTCAATCTTCTCACTATGCGTTAAAGAGAGATTTTCATTTTCTTAGCAACCTTGTCCAAATTTGCAAGTTATTTCTTTATTTTAGGTTTCCTTTGATATTTTTCCCTATTTTCACCTTACACTTGCAAAATAAACATGGTCATGTACCCAAGTTCATAGCAATCAATCCCATCATTTATTGTCTTATTGCAATCCTTCAAGGGATTACCCAAATTGTGTTTAGAATCCAATTCCTTTTCTTTATTTCTAGGCTAGATCTTAGATATACATGTAAATAATGTTGGAGAAATTCTCACATTGGATTTGTTTAAACTTTTATTCAATTACTTCAAATATTTCTTATTGTACCAACAAAAGTTTCCAAGTAACGTAATGTTGTATGTTCCATCATAGTGTTCATTTCTTACATCCCTATCCATACAGGAATCATGGATGAAATTCTCTCATTGCCAATAACTCATTTCAATATGATTACAGTCTCCTCCTAATATTTGAAATTTTCCAAAATAGAGCTCCAAAATACAACAATGCAAAAATTCTATTTTCATAGAATTTGTAACAAAATAATCTTTGCAAAGTGAGTATTGAATCCCTTGTCATGTCTCTTTAATAGAATCATGCTTGATTTGATGGATTGTTTTTTTACACTCTATCTGAGCATTTCAGATTTTGGGTTATCAATATTATATTTTCCATTATGTTTATACCTTTTTATAATTTTGAGTGGTGAAAATGCCCCGCAAGAAAGAATAGGAATGTGCAAAATGCATGAATAAATGCTCCATTTAATTTCCACATTTATCTCTTTATATGCAAAGAGAGAGACATGTCGCTTTTAAATTGAAATGCTCATTAGAAAAGCCAAAATATGATATTATTTCCTTTTTCCTGTTATCACGGTATTATTCTTTGATAAACATATAAATAATTTCAAAGTGACCAAAAATACACTCAATAGTTACAGCGGATTTTGCATTTGACAAAAAGGTTGAACATAGATCATAACGTTCGACATGTGAGTACATTTTGACATGTAAGAAATTTATAAGGCATCCTCAACTATTTTGAATGTTTCTTTATTTTGTTTCCAGGTTTTTCCTCGGTGGTTGTTTCTATATACAAGATTGGATCTTCTCATAGTATGCATAATAGTTGACTATACCATGTTAGGAATTTCTAACATTTTCTCTACTCTTAATTTTACCCATGGTTGAATCTCTACTCCCACTTGTTCTGTTATGTTTTTCAGAGTATGTAATGAATTATTCATCTTTAACATCAGATTTCCATTTACCCCAATCAAATTGACTTTGATAAACCATTGAAAATATGTTCTTAACCAGAAAAGTTGCCACTTGTTGAACTATTTGGAGAATGATCCAAGATACTTCTCATAACTGGACTTTTCATACTAGAAAATTTAAATATCCCCATGGCTGATGTTTATAACATTTTCGAAACTGCCATGTAATGCTTTGCTCAATTTTTTTGTTGTTTTCTAACACTACCCTCCCAATAAGTTCCCAACATATTGCTTTGTAATTGCCAATAAGACTTCAGTGAAAATTCTTCCTTATCCATGATAGAATGAATTAATGGATTAATGGGTTATGAATTTCTTTCATTGAACCTTCTACATAAAAACTAGTATTAGATGGTGCCATGTATGGATGGTGACACTAGATGGTGGCATTATCCTTTACATGACAAAATAGAAACACAAATATTAATGTTTGAGCACAAATTTTGGTTTTCATTTTTTTTTAAGTGGCAAATGTTCACTGTGGTCTTTGATGTAAGTTCTGATGACACCTCGCATAAATAGACTAGCCCCACTTTTCATCAGTCATATGATGCCATGAACGTGAATAATATGGAAACTTTGTTAAAAGAACATGGCCTCTTTTTTGGTAGACCAACTCACCAATCTATTAGTAATCCAATGAATATTTGTAGGTTTTTGAAATGATGGCCCTCGGTTTGGTGTCACTAGACAAATGCAACGTTAGTCGAATTTACGATGTCTATGTGGAGAGATTTGATGACGACCTTTGGCTTGGATGACTAGGGTTATGCTGATGGTTTGCATCGGAATTCTGATGAAACCTATGGATGTCTAAATTTGTATTATATTCCTGCCACATTTACTAGAATCCATATTTGTCATGACAGTGATGATAGGGGATCAAAATAATGACCAAAGGCCGTCGAAAATTGAGTGAATTTGTTGTATTGAGTTCATCAATTTTTTTTGTATTTTGAATATTTTTTTAACCCTATTGTGATACACTTACACCTTTATTAATAGGGAATGATACAATTATGATTATCACCATCGTCAAATGTTATACCATGATTTCATCTAATTTGGCACCTGTTTTGGATGCAGAGCATTCTCTATCGTCACCCCCATTGGTAGGTTGCATGAGTCTAAGGGATCATTGACACATGTTCAAACTCAATGGAGATCATGTAGCGTCGCCAGATGTGATGTTTCACTGGTAGATATTTTCTCCAATGTAAGTGGGAGTGTGAGATGTAGTGTATCTATCTTTGTCTCTAATGTTGCTTCACATGTTCGAGATATTCCGGGTATATCTGGTACATTTTTAAATTCTTTTAAATTTATATTTGTTCAATTTATGTGTTTGAATTTAATGTATATGTTATTTTTTTAGTGTGTTATGTGTTAAATTATGTTCATTAGTTGCAAAGTTTGAGCAGGGTGAAGATGAGCATGACAATGTAGCTTTGATCCCTCTATGGGATGATGCAAATACCAATATCACCCTTCAAGATGTTAGCGCACAGCGTGACTACATTACATGATATATGTTTATACTCTCTTTTGGCTCATCGATTAGACATAGCTTGACTCTAATGTTAGAAAGCATTGATTTGTTATTGGAGGTCTACGAGAAAGTGGGCCCATAGAGCGAAATCCTACATGCCATATAGAGGACTAGGAGGCAAGATGTTCTAGGAACATATCCTTGGCAAACGATGAAAGTTGCCAACAAGGACATTAATGTTCATGGGGAGTTATTTGAGATCCCTATAGTCAATGCTAGACATGGTCCACTTAAACTCAAACATTTTAGGAGTGTTGATGTTGCTCCTTATGTTTATGATTGATTCACTTTAGCTTGGGGATGTTCGCCCACCAAGATGAGGCCCACCATGCTTTTTCCAACATATATATGTGGATTTTGTGCTCCGTATGAGGCTAGATTACTCTAGCACCCCATGATTTTTTTATGGATCTGGCATGGGACATAGCTATGATCATCCAGGGGCTCATAGGGACCCTGCCCATGTAACACCACCTCCAAGATTGGTGCCACTACTGTCTCAGAGCATGGTTTTGTCAACCGATCTATAGGACTTGTCACAACTTGACGTTGAGACCAAGGTTACCATTATAGAGACCATGTAAACCACATTGATCGGTGTGGCTATCACATTGCATGGAGAGAGGAGTAGACCACCACAGTTGCATCATTCCCTGCAAATTGACTTTGTTGATGATAGCGTGCATGAGATTCTACCTCATGAGCATATTTTGGCATTTGCATGTAGATTTCATGATGTCATCCATGATTTATGGAGGATGTACAACCATCATGACCTAGGAAAAGTACATATATGACAAACGTTTTGACTCTTATTATCAAATTATACATTATTTATATTAATAAGTCCATATCATATTGCATTTATGTTAATAAGTTCATGATAACATGTAGACACAGGGATATATGGATCAACCTACAAGGTCATCTGAGGTATCAGTTGGTAATCTAGTGCATGTGGCCATGAATTCTCCACCACATCTACCAACATGTCATCACACTCGCATTGAGGAGAGTCACAATGTCTCTCCAACTAGACCAACACTCAAGGTAAAAAATTTATTCCTAATATTTCAACATTTTGTTTTAAGTTACATGCATGCTAATTAATTTGTAGAGCACTTATAATTATGTCTTTTAGATTGTGTACACAAGCCTAGATATAGGGTGGTGTATAGGCTACAACGATGTGGGCACATGATTGGGAGGATTGTATTGGAGGTGATCCTGATGTGGGCCATAACTATTGAGCCACAAGCCTAGGAGCACAAGAATCTAATTGTTGTGACCCCATCCCATAGACCTCTCCTTATGACTCGAGTCAAGTTAGTAGATTCATATGTAATTAAACTTAAATCATTTATTGTTATATATTTCATTTTGTAAATAATGATAGTTAATTTCAATTTGAATTTGTTATATCGCAGTACTATCATCTAGACACCATTTTTTACCAGCAATCACATATGGGTAGTGGTACTTATAGGCCCATTTCATAGGGCACATTCATATACTATAGTTATATATTTTCATATGAATAGTGTATAGATACATGGACATTATTTCAATTTATGGATGTTCATTATTTCAGTTTATGGATGTTTGTTCAATGTATTTTGTATATATTTTCATATGGAAAGTTTATGGACACATTCATTATTTCATTTTATGAAAGTTTATGGGTGTTAATTATTTTGCTAGTTTTAAATCAATTTATATAGTATAAATTTTATTAAAAAAACTATAAAAATGCTAATAAAATTAATTAGAAGACATATCTCCATAAATATAATTAGTACACACAGGAATTTCATAAGTCATAGTACATTTAAAATACGATTGACACACTTAAAAAAATACTTGTAATAAATTTCTCAATTTCATGAACTAAGATCATTATAATATAATCATGATTTTTTAAATAAGCTATTTACTTAATTTTTATAATTTTATAATAATTTTAATACAAGTAAATTGGTCCACTTGGGGTAACTCAATTGGCAATGGTTGTGGAAATGAAGTCTCACCGAACCGAAAGTCTTGGGTTCAAATCTTGTGCTATCCCCCCACGATCAAGGTGAGAAGTTGGACATGGTGAAGATGTAGTCCTACCAGAATATATATATATATATATATATATATATATATAAATTTGGTAATTTGATTAAATGTTAAAAATACAATTTAAAACATTTCTAATATTAACATGATTAAATTAGAGTTTTATATAACCCTTAAATGGCATGGATTATAGTGATCTAATTTAGATGATTGTGGATTCTTTCACTATAAATTCTTATCAATATTTATCACCCACTTAATTTGTGATTATAATTATAATCCAACAATCATAATTATTTTGATAACGTAAGTCTTGGTTGAGGTTATCAAATATATGTGAAATAATTAAGACTAATAATGTTAGCTAAGGCACCATACCATAAACCAATAACATTAGTGCAAGTACTTACAACCCTTTCTTTGATGATAGCAATATGGGTATGGGCTCAATTGTCTCTCCCTGAATGTAAGTAGCAACATTGGAAACTTTTCTAATGCATTGAAGATTTGACATGAAATATGAAAATTTTATCGAAAGAGGGAAATAACATCGTCGAAAAGGGATTTTAAAATATATTTCCTATCCATTGACTTCTCTAGATGGAAAGTTATTATAAGAATGTAGAAAAGGATTGAGTAACATATTTTCAAGTATTTAGTTAAAATACAACAACAAGATGTGTATTTTTAGAAAGTGTATAACAATTTTATTGGAACACAAGCTTGATTAATGATAATTATAATTAATTTTTCCAAATTAATATGTTAAAATTTCAATATCACAACATAAGTTTAAATATATATATCTCAATCTATTGGGAACAATTTCTTCCAAAAACCTAATTATTATGTAAATTTTCCTTTCTATAATAAAACATATTAAGTTGATGATGTATAAGAAATAGTAGTATATTGATCACAACCAGCCATTATATAATAGTCACACTAACACATAATTAATCGCATAATGATTATGATAAATACTATATCTTAAGATGCAATTAAGCGCATAATGATTATGATAAATACTATATCTTAAGATGTTGATAATGATGACGGATTTAGAACAAGAAGCCAAAAGGATAACAATCTTAAAACTTTCTAAACTCTCCACCACTTTACTAATTTAAAAAATGATTTTCGAAATGGTGCTTTAATTTTTCCGTAACCCTTTTTCAAAATCTCAATTATCATTTTAGAATCATCAATAATATATATAGCCTTTCATTAATAATCCAGAGAACACAATGAACTGGTTATTTTTTTCCCTCCTCCCATACCATAGGAAAATGGAATTTTATTCTTTTCCTTCAAACCAAACTATAATTTCTTCCTATTCTCAATTCAACTAATTCATATTTTTTTTTAATAAAAGGAGTTAAATTTTTATTTTAATAATTGAAATTCATTAAATTTCTTATATAAATAGATAATATATATTTGTCTAACACCTATATCTAGACAAATTTAACCAAATTATAATAAAAGGAAACATAAAAATTAAGGAAATCAATGACATACCATTCAACGAAAAAATGTATGAAGTGTTTTCCTTAGAAATCCAAATTGGCCTTAATTATTCTTTATTTCTAAATTATTTTTGTAGGATTAAGAAAATAAAAAAATTAGTTTATTGGATAATATATTCCATTTATTTATAATTTGATCTACACCCTTATTATATAATTACATTTCTTTAAATTATTTGTCAAATATATTGATAAAATTAGAGTTCACTAAAAAAACTAAATGTGTAACAATGGAGAGAGCAATTTACAATATATATTTAGCCGCAAATAAGAAATTCAATTTATTCTTTATTTCAATTGTCACATTTCTAAATTACAAAATTCATATGTGGATCTCTTGTTCTAGATTAGATTACACTTGATTGTTATAGACTCATCTTGAGGGCTTACCATTTGAATCATCTACTCATCTAGCCAATGGATGATAAGAATGCATGTCTCCGTAATACGTTCATGGTCATATTTTGTTATCTTCCATCTCTTTGGTTCACCTACCTTAACTTTGATTTCCATGAAACTGATCCGAGCTACTAGATTAGATGACTATATTGGAAATATATATATTCAGGAATAAAATATCTATAAGTAATGTGACCGCCCTATTTTTTTACCTATTCAAAAAAATGACCCATCACAACCATGTCACCAATTTAGTATGTGAACTACCAATTTATAATACCGTACCAACCTACTTTTTACCTATGTGAATTGCATCAAATAGTAAGCCACATTCTCTTTATTTCTTGGGGGAAAGTGACAGCAAAGGCATCACCTTCAACCAAAATACAAAATATTAATTGGTTATACGTTCAAGATTTCAATTTATAGATGGAACCGTTAATGATGGATGCCACATACCTTCCCTTAAAACATCAGAGACTCAATCATAATCAAGTGAAACGAAAACCTCTTCAACATGCATCTCTTGCCATGTCAGAATTAGATGAGGTCCCTTTGGATTAAGAGGGACATGGGGTCTAACCATGGAGGTGGTTTATAGCTTTTGGAAAGCATGCAAGCTTAGGGATGAACAAAATCAGCTTGATTGAGTGCCTCAAAAGCACTCAATCGAGAAATATTTCAAACCTTAATCAAGCTATTTCAATACTTAAATATTGCTCGATCGAGAAATACAACGAAACCTCAATCGATCTCCTTTGCAACCCGTGGTTACCTATGGGCCCTTAAAGTAATGGTTTCAAATTTCTTGCAGAGTAAAAATGGGCGAGAAATTTATAAATAAATGCTCAAGCATGTGGCTTGATTGATTTTATAACTTGATTGATCTATAGGCTTGATTGAACCCTCATTTTTTTATAACACTCTTGAGCTTGTTTTGCACAGGTCATTTTTCAATAGTTTGGAGCTTGACCAAGGAGCCAAATCTTGGCCTAGCCACTTAAAAACTCAATGAAGGAGCCAAAATCTTAGCCCATCTACCCAAGTTCGACCGAGGAATGCACATATTGCAAGATGTCTGGAAGTAGAGGTAAGTTTTTTGCCATTGTATGGTTATTTTTTTTTTCTTTCAAATAAAGGAATTAATTAATTTTAAATAAAAACCATCACAAAAAATACCACATAAAACAACAATTGAAAAACACCAAGAAAACAAAAAAAAATTCACTATCACGTGCCATATGGCAAAAAATTGATAAAATTTATCTTAATCATAAACATAAATGGAATCCAAAATGTTGAGATTAAAACTCAAAACATATAATCTCGAAGATAAACAATATCATTATTAGAATTCTTCCATGACTTGTGAACAATTTGGATTTTTTTTTAGTTTGATATATGGTATTATCAAATAAAGATTTTAAAATGGATATATTTTTCTATTCCTCTTCAACACAATTAGCTTCCTAGATTTATGCATTAATTATAGGAAAATATTGTAATTCTTGGGTGTTTTTATATATTTCCGTTAGATCTTATAAACATCTAAATATTCTTCCTTCTTGTTTAATTTGTGGATCTTCATGGTATAACATTGGATATTATAAAATCCTCTTGGTGCTTCAAAATCCTATGTTTCCATGAATTGAAGCATGTGAGGGGAGGCTCTAGTTTCATTGAGTTAATGAATTTTCATTGGAAATGGGTCTTGTATACACAAAACATGTTATTTATTAATGAGATAGTACTTACAATAAT
This sequence comes from Pinus taeda, assembly GCA_000404065.3. Lineage (NCBI taxonomy): Eukaryota > Viridiplantae > Streptophyta > Pinopsida > Pinales > Pinaceae > Pinus > Pinus taeda. The sequence goes on from APFE030741538.1 coordinate 61,232, forward strand.
CAAAATTATGAAATTAAGGTGTAGCTTGGGAATTTAAAATACCATTAATACATGTCCCAAGGGCATAGCTCAATTGGTGATTGAAGTAATGTGAAATTTACGAAAACTGAGAGATCTTGTTATCACTTAGAGAAAATCCTAGTTGCGAGAAATAATATAAGGTAACCTATGACCAATATTTTGAATCAAAATCTAGCCCTTTCAATCTGAAGGGTGATTCTTTCTATAACTCATTCAGAACTGACTAGTTATGTACTTAGATCGTCTAGATTTGACTGGATTTAGGTAAAATTGGTTAGGAAAGAACAGAAAAAAACCATTAGGCATGGAGTCTTTTAAAAAAAAAGTTACTTATTACAGGATATATGAAAAAATTTAGAGGAAAGGATGAAACAATATTCTTAGACAATTCCTCATTTAGCTATGATAGAAGAAAATAGAAATAAACACCAAAAACAAATAAATTGGTGAATTTTGTGGAAGATATTTAAGTAAAAAAAATTAACACTTTACCAATGGTAAATTTGAGTTGATAAACATAATTTAGATTCAAGAACTCAATTTCAAAAATGTAGAAGACATATGGATCATATTATGAGACAAAAGAAATGACATGCACTAGAAAACAGATAGGAAACCCATCACACATGAATCTCTATAAATCTTAACAAATAACACCGATCACAGTAATTTATATTAATGTCAAAATGTATACACACTATACCAAGGTTTTGCAAGAAGTTTCCAATCCTTTTTCATTCTTTAGAACTTGGCTTTATAGAAAAGACTACAACTTAAAACATGTTTCTAGCATATTCTTAATTACAAAGTCTAAAAATAATAGTGTACATATCAAATACATGCATATAAAACTTTTCCAATCCTATTTGTATATAAATCGTAACAACATGCTACAAATATGGCGTGAAAATAGGGTCAAAATGGTGATTGATCTTCTGTCTCCTTCGTTGGAATTTGTGCTTTGTCATCCATCCAAAAACATCTTTTGCTGACCAACTCCTCCTTTTGGTCTTCTTAATTTGATAGTGTTGATATCCTTGTTGTTATCATTTTGAAGCTGGCATATGACAGTTTCGTTGACAGGTAGAATGTCAATGCTTTTATCTAAGCCACTTAGAAAGAATGTGTTGACAATGAAACTATCAGCGACTAGTTACCTTTACTAGTGTAAAATCACTGATAGGTGGGTTGTCAGTTTATAGATGAAAATTTCCCATTGATAGTGAGTGATCAAAACTATGTGGTTAAAAAATAAACTAGCTAAGTGTGTTAGTTGCATCTAGTAGAATATCCACATTTTTCCTCCTCCATCTCTTACTCTTTTGACCCTCGATAGTAACCTCATTCTTTGAGTCCTTTTCTTTCTTTGATATTTTTGAGCTTGTAGCCTTCTGAGGAGTTTTGTCTACATATATAACCTCCTTGGATAGCTCAGGATTCTATTTCAATTTGATGTTTAGTCTTTGTTTGTTACAGGGCCTAGTGTGGGGTCTCTTTCCACCTTTAAAGATTTCTTCCAAGGTGGGCTCCTTCTCTACTATTGTCTGCTCAACTTTGGGCTCAATCATTTTCCCCTTAGATTTCTCTGTTTGTTTTCTATGTGTAGGTAGGGTTTCAGTGGGAGGAGGGGTCTCCTTTATTTTCTTTAGCCTGTCACCTTTCCTCATATAAACCCATATTTGAGGACCCAAAGGAGGAACTATATCTACCTTTTTCTAATTCCTTGTGTATATAGAGGAGGTTCCCTGAGATGAAGTCCTTGCTTCAAGTTTTTGTGTTTTTCTAACTTTCTTTTTACTGCTCTTCTTCCTACCCCTTTTTGGTTTTGTAGGGTGTGGTTGAAACCCTCCCTAAAACAAAAAATGCTCCCAATTCCTCCTAGATTTTATTAATTATATTTTCAACTAATAATTTTATTAGACCCTTATGATATATAAAATAGGAGGATGCACTTTTTCTTACTTTGACTCTAGAATACATGTGCTTTAGGATTTCCAACAAAAAATAAGGGGTATTGATTCTCAATTGACCTGCTATGTGAGCCAAAAATCAGAAGTGATAAAGACTGACCCAATTGTAGCATATTTCATAGGTAGATTATGACTGGGTGATTTGCAAGAGATAGTACCATTCATCCTTTCACTAGGACCTCTTCACCCTTGAGCTCCAATTCATTTCTTTAAATTCATTTTTTAGAAAGAAGGGTACATCAATGCCATGTAAGACATGACTTCTAAACACCCTATCTCCCTCTGTAGGAAATATTGTGACTTCAACAATCAATTCCTTTGTCACTTGAAAGGTAATTCCTCTAAGAGACACCTACTAACCATTGAAGCCTTCAACAAATTATCTAGCAAACTCATCATGGTAATCTACACACTGACTGAACAATTCCTCCCATCCTACTACGTGAAACCACTGTTGGATTTTAGGATACACTTAGAGTAGGTCATGAGCCTTGGTTTCACTCCTATTCAATTTTCATTCCTTCCCATGTTTGTCACATCGAAGTGAAAGCACAGGAAAGGGATCACGATTCGATCCTAGATCTATGGGGAACACTCAATAAACTATCCACATTTAACATAAGACAACAACATTTCAATAATAGATAATACAGTTAATTTCTATATGGGGTACCTTATTCCAAAACATGTCAAGGTGCTAATCGTTATAATGACTGACAACCAATTTGAAAAAATCTTGTTAAATGTGATCATAATTTTTTAAACCCACATACCTCTTGATGGTGTAATCCAACCATATATCACATGATCTTACCAACGTGTGTTTGATCCATGATTGCTCCTTGGTTGACATGGATTATGTCAGCAGAGTATAAGACAAAAAATCAAATTTCTCCATTTGGCATGGATACCCTCGATGTTATTGTAATTTTAAATTTTCAAAACTAAAATAATGTTGACACTCTCATTGTCAGTGCTTTAAAAAATTATAGCTTAAAAAATGTGATAATAGATCCAAGGTTCAAATCCCCCTAGTTGTGACCTAGTTTATGGTGAGGAGGATAGGTTGTAGACCCCTAGACATTTACTAGTAGTTACATGTGAGGTGGGATGCTCAGTTCTTCTAGGATACAAAAAAATAACACCAATTTTACATAACTCCCTTGATTTTAAATCTATGATATGGTTTTCGAGATAATTTGGCTTTAAATGTATTGATACATATCTCCCCTACTTTTAAATTTAAGGTCTTATTTGCTGGATAATTTGACTTAGAATAGCATTGATACATATCTCCCATACTTTCAAATCCATGGCCTCATTTGATATAGAATTTGTTTATTTTTTTATTTCTCACAAAGCCTAGAAGAAGGAATGTTTTTGAAAGCTATGAGTTTCATACTAAGCTCTTTCTAAAATAGATGGAATTTTGCAATAGTTTAAATAATTTATTTTGCTAGATAATTTGGGTTTAAATACGATTGATACACATCTCCTCTACTTTTAAAATTATATTCACATTTACAAGAGAATTTGGCTTAAAATATCATTGATACATATCTCCACTACTTTCAAAGTTGCAGTCTCATTTCTTGTTTGCTAATTTCTTACATAACCTAGAACAAGGAAAGGTTTCGAAAAATATGAGTTTCACACTAAACTATTTCCAAAATAGATGCTATTTTTCAATATTTTAAAGAATTTATTAAACCCATCAAATTTCTAATTATACTTGATTCGCTTCCAACCATCACAACTCTTTCCAAGATAGATACAAGTTTGTAATCCTTTAAAGATGTTTTACATTTTCCTCCAAAATCATAAGATTTATAATTTTCAAATAGTAAAAAAACATCGATATATTAATGATAATAAACTTATAAC